>BROG01000190.1:292500-310000 GCA_030159075.1 Atrina japonica | reverse complement strand
AAATCGCGGAGTTGTAAAACATTAAAGTAAGACTAGTAGTGTAAAATTGTATCCGGAACTACTGATCTAGAACACTTTGTATCCCTACACACACCATCTGCGTTGTCTGTAGACATGACTGATATTTTTTGTTTCGGTAGTTTACACTTTATGTATTTGAAAGGTTATACATACTATGTGTTTATTTATATAGAGAAAAAACAGCAACATAGTTTAAAACTTCATTTTGTGAATATTGGCCGTGACATAGTCAGAGTTTGTGGGATGCCAAATACAACACATCTGGGCAAATCCATAAATGCATCATGAGCAACATCAATCAACATATTCAAAATTGATCACCCCGGGTAACCGCGAATGGTTACTTAATTAGAATATGTATAATATACCCAACATTTAACGCAATTACCCAATGAATTATAACAATAATAATCAATTTCAATACAGTCCCAGTTTCACAGTTAAAATAGGGATGGTGGGAGGAATTATTAAAGATGACACAATGCAGGACCAGTTTACCGAAAATAATTCTCTTTTTATTTCCTAAACTGCTATCATGGACGAAGTCAGCACCAGAAGGGAGGCGGGTTATTAATATATTACGGGTTTATAATTATTTGCAACGGATGAACAGATGGCGAATGATAGAGCTTATTTTCTAGATGACAGAAAAATAATCAAGCACCACATTTGAATTCAAGAAAGAAAATATCAGTCTCGAGTGGGGTGGATCAATATCGTAATCTCAGCTAACGCCCTTTATGGGAATTGTTGATTCGTCCAACCCTCGACTGAGTAAAAGTGGAACTATATCCTTTCAATCTTGTCTCTGAAGAATATCGCAATATAAAGCAACTACAATAAACATTAATATTTCATTATCTATGTTCAGCGTATCCTTAAAGCAAACCCGGTATACTAATTATTTAATTATTAAATGTAATTAACTCATGAATATCAAATCAACTAATTAACCTCAAACACCGCTTTCTTGTCGAACAGCATATTTTATTTTGCACCAGGGCATTCGTCTGAACACTGGAACAGCAGAAGCCATAAATCTTGTTTGATTTTCTATATGGGTTTACCTAATTAAATCATATTGATTACTAATTACGAGATTCCATTTTACGATCGCAATGACCTACATAACAAATAGGCTTTTTATATTTGATTTAAAGTGGGATTTTTAACAAATACGTTTTACAGCTTTTCCTTGCCTTTAGAATGTTCTTTTTATAATTTGGTTGGCAGGGTGATCAAGCTAGCAACGTTTTGCAGACAAATGAACTCATGGATTGATTTTATATCATTGAAATACATCAACAGCTACACGTCAAATGTCACGTCTTTTACCTGCGCCGTTATAACGGACGTTATTGTACGTGTCACACCTGTCTAAATAAGGATAATTCCGTTGTCAGTATCAACCGAAATACAATTCTCTTACACAGAGTTGCCGGTCCTTTACACTCTCGATAAATCTCTGTCAAAGTCTCGTCCTTTTCCAGTCTTAAACTATATATATAAATCTACTATAAATTCAGCTCTCTATTATGTGGTGGTCTTTTTGCATATACCTTTAGTGCTAACATAAAATAAAATACTATTTGAGGCGAAAATACAGTTTTAAAATGGCTATCAATATAAGGACTATATTTTTGTGTAGAGTATCCGTATTCTCAGTAATTTGGTTTTCATTTTCATTCTGTTGGTTACATGAACACGTGTTTTGAGACTTCCATTCCGACGTTGACATAGATTGAACCGACACCTCTGTGTAAAAGATTTCCGAAATACCAATGATTATAGCCTTTTATGCTGAACACATGGCGGGGATTGAATCCGATACCTTCCGAAATGACCGCGCTACACATAGACTTTTAACTAGTTATCAGACTGTGTAAAACAACTGATATTTTTTTCGTCTCAAATATTTGATATCGGCCTCAGTCTGGATAATAAAATCGAAATATCTGTCCCACTTAACTAATATATAATTAAATAAAAGTACTGACATGTTCCCACTTTATGATTTACCAGGGTTTTATTATGTTCCCACATTTTGGTAACATCTCTGGAAAATAAAAAAGCGGGAACATGATAATATGATAATGTAGTCATTGCAGTGCGCCACATCATCCACTGAAGTTTGTACTTATATCTACAACACGGTAGTATCAAATGCAAAAAGGTTATGTAATGAAATTATCGACACTCATTTGCATTTATCGTCTGCCCGAGTATAACATTCATATGCCTATTGATTGTTTTTTTAAATACCCGCTATGATAATTATATATTTATCTCGAATTTCTTTGTTTTCTACATACATCACAATAGATGAATTAATAAAATCAGTATACACACGCGCGCTCACAGACACACGACGAAAACAAACACCCGAGTGCGCGCAAACACACACACACACACACACACACACACACACACACACACACACACACACACACAAACACACACACACACGAAGAGATCAATGAAACGCAAAAAGGGAGATAATACATACAAAATACATTTCTGCTTTTGTCAGACAGAAATATTTTCATTTCACTAAATCAAATATTTCTCAAATTAAAGTCGAACTGTGGAAGACATTATCTACATGCTTTAAATTGATTTATATTTGGAGCAATATATTAAAGATAACTATATATTCATCTTATTTGCATATATTTTGATCAAATGATAACACAAGGCGTTTATTGATATTTGTATTGGCGATTTTTACACTACGTAAGCAATCAATCATATATCATATTCAGAAATATGCATCAAGCTAAATACAACCACGGAAGAACCATTGTCAGTTGTAAGGAATCTATATATATATATATATATATATATATATATATATATATATATATATATATATATATATATATATATATATATATATGCACTCAGACACTTTCTCTCTCTCTCCCCTCCCTCCCTCCCCCTCTCTCTCCCTCTCTCTAACTCTCTCTCTCTCTCTCTCTCTCTCTCTCTCTCTCTCTCTCTCTCTCTCTCTCTCTCTCTCTCTCTCTCTCTCTCTCTCTCTCTCCGGGACATGGGAAGTTTGTAGGTGCCTTGTAGGTGCTTTGTTATTATTGTTGAGCTTTATGTACGATCTATTTACAAAGATAGCATCATTGTGATCCAAGTTCCATAGTAAATATGCAGTGTTGTAGTGATATTTGTGCTTTATGTTTATATACTAACTTTGGATATGTTTTATTTAATTGTCCGCTTTTTCATAGCAATATATAAGTTCTAAACATTTTGTCACCTTTCAGGGCACCTGTTGTACCCCGTCTGAATCCACCCCTGTTGATACTTGGATATCTATACTATTTATCACACCGGCATTCTCAATCATTCACAATGGATATTGGTGTTTACCTGTAAATTTATAAATATGCACATTATCAAGGACGTGCCGTTGTGCATGCGCAAACAGTTTTACTTCATTATATCAGTAAAATAAAGTAACAAGCACATGTTCATTCACTCTAAAATATTTGTCGAATTAAGCAAAATCGTTATAAGGAGGAAAATATAGGGAATAGTATACAAAAGGTGAGGTATTATTTCAACATTTCATAGGTGGACGAATTGATTTTATTAAAACGGAGAATATGATCCACTTAGTTTAAATATCGCTATTTAGTCTATCCCCTCTCTATCTCTTTCTCCCTCTTTCTCTTTTTTCCCCTCCCCTCTTTCTCTTTCTTTCTACCCTTTCTCTCATTTCACTCTTTCTCTCCTCTCTCTTACATTCTTTCTTCACCTAATTTCTGTCTCTTACCTTCTATCTCTTTCTTTCTCTCTTTCTATCTCCCTCCCCTCTTTCTTTCTAATCTCCCTCTTTCACTCTTTCTCGCTTCCATTAGTGAAAATCGGATATTTTTTCTAAAAACTAAAAAAAAAACAAAAACAAAAACATTCGAAATAATCAAATAAAAACACAGATACATAATATCTTATGAGGCATTGATAAGTATTAACTTAAATACATTATCAATATGAGTATTGTAAACCAACCCACAAATATCAATAACAAAGTCTGGTCTGTGATCGTATAGATGATTTTAATTCAGCAGAGTGCAGCAATGGTAACAATGTTCACAAAATCAGAGAGTATGGTGGCGTTCTCTCTAGGCGGTTCCCCGCTGGTCTCTCTCGTCTCCAAAACTCCAGTGCTTTTATATGTTTGTCAATTCTGACCAACGCAAAACACTAAAGTTCTAGAAACTTCTAGAGAGTTAAATGCATCTACAATTGGAAGAATACGGACGCCAGCATCATCAAAATCTGTCATAATGCAACCTTTAGTAACCTTTTTACACCATCATTCTTAGTACAACTTCAGTACTTTATATTAATTAACATTAATATCAAACCTTGTTTACCAAACCTGATGATGACAGATATTTGACCTTTTAACCTGCAGCTTTAATTGCTGCTGAATTTGTAAAGGTGTTGACAAGTTGTTTATTGTAATAATGCTGAGTAATAATGCTGAGTCATTATGAATTTGGAAATTTCATATCTAAATTAACCTTGTCAACTTATTTTACTTGGCCGAATTTATGTAATTTTAGCTGCCCGTATTTTCCCAAATACATATAATATACATCAATATTATTTCAAGTCACACCAATTTATTACGTATATAATTTCCTAAAAGATTTATCTCCCGTACCTCATATTGTTACATATTATCATCTGGTACATTTACTTTATCATTACAGGTACATGTATTTATTGATTATTATCTAAATCTATTTTGACGGGTTGTGTTTTTCTAGCAACACTCTATTTTGAAGACTAAATAAAAATAGAATGAAAGGACAAAGTCTAATATTTTAGCCTATGTTTAATTGAAATACATGAGGTAATTTATGCAATCTTTTATAAATTGTTTATTGCAATGGTATGTTTTTGTTCCTTTGTCCAATTTGCATTACGGTGGTTTTATATTGTAGGGGTTACATTCAGGAAAGGAAACCACAAATAATAAAAAAAACAAAACAATTTACATAAATTGACTCGCACATGTAACATAAAATCGTTATAAGGGGGAAAAGATAGGTAATAGTATACAAAAGGTGAGGTATTATTTCAACATTTCATAGGTGGACGAGTTGATGTTATTAAAACGGAGAATATGATCCAATAAGTTTAAATATCGCTATTTAGTCTATCCCCTCTCTATCTCTTTCTCCCGCTTTCTCTTTATCTTTCCCCGCCCCCTCTTTCTCTTTCTTTCTACCAATTCTCTCATTTCACTCTTCTCTCTTACACTCTTTCTTCCCTATATTTCTCTGTCTCTTACCTTCTGTCTCTTTCTTTCTCTCTTTCTCTCCCCTCTAGTATGTTCACAGACATTCCGTTGGGGATTCGCAATTGTTCCTCATGAGATCATTATCATATCCAGTTTGTCTTACTCAAATGGACTTGGAGTTACTAATATCCTTTTGGTCCTAGAGCTAGATTGAAGTAACCTGTTATATAATCTACTGATCTACTAATGTATTATATAATTTAAAAATCATATATAT
Organism: Atrina japonica; assembly: GCA_030159075.1. NCBI lineage: Eukaryota > Metazoa > Mollusca > Bivalvia > Pterioida > Pinnidae > Atrina > Atrina japonica. The sequence continues at coordinate 304,436 of BROG01000190.1, read as the reverse complement.
ATATATATATATATATATATATATATATATATATATATATATATATATATAATATATATATATACCATTTTAGTGCTTTATATCGTCTTAGTTCGCCAATGTTGATTCACACATATTAGGTATTTCAGTCAATTTATATATCTTGGCGAAACGCCCAGGGTTGGGGATGAACAATCGTACCAAGTAATGTCGCTGACATAGGAAAAAAATACATGTAACTGGCGCAAGAAAAGTGCAGACAGTATTTATTTGTCAGTAGCTATTATTCTCATGATGATAGAAAATGTTTACAGTAACTATTAGCATCTCCTTCACTGTGACGTATTTAGTAACAGCCTATGCTGCATAAGTGAAAATATGGGGGCGCGATTACCTCATGGCGGGAAACGCTAAAGAACCCTCACTGCGTTTGCGTCAATCTATAACACAGGTCAAAATCTATTTTCTATCTCCATAGTACTGAAACCTGAAAAACGAATGGATTTCTTTTACCCCAATCTGCATGTTACCACACCGTATTTCAAGTTATCATATATTTACTACAAAATACAAACTTTTTTCACCTCTGATACAGGAGTCAGCACGTGCACTTTATCACATACCCTGTATCAGTCCCCCTTTATCACACCTCTTCAAGCCTTTATCGCACCCTATTTGGAACGATTCTTGTATTTTTTTCTGAATACCTCGATTGTTTTCCGCTTCAGAGAAAAACAAATAGCTTGCATTAACTCCAGGCTGAGCATATTCTGTGACAATTATATTAGGCCTAATTATCAACAGTTTAAAAGATCGTTCAGTGAAAATGTGGAGGAATCGTTTGATTAACTAAGCATTCAATTTAACAAGTGTATTGATATTCTGTAGGTATTTTCAACGCAACTCAAACGCAACTAAAAAATATTTTTAGATACGAATACACAGAGTATTGTAAGTCATTCCCGTCAACACAATGTTCGTCCGTGAAGAGCATCACAACAAGGATTCATGAATGTTTTTTTTTTCAAAGTTTCAATAGGCTTACCATAATTTCAGATATATTTTAATAACATATTTTCACTAAAATACAAATTATGTCAGCTAGGTGTCTTGAGGAAGGCTAATTTTAAGTTCTGTAAACAGTTAATGTACTCCCTAAGATCTGTCCGCATAGGAATTTCCATTGAAGGACACAGGTCGTGATTATAACAGAAATTGTAAAATATATTTTTATCGCTGATATTTAATATTTGTCTGTTCAAATTTTAAATATATGATATGACGGTGGTCTCTGCCGGGTAACCGGGTTCTCTCCTCCACCATTTTAAACTGGTCACCACCATATATCTGAATAATTGTTGAGTGTGGCGTGAAATGCCATTCAAAATCCATTTTCATACAAGACGACGTTAGAAATCATCGTATTTTACTGTTAATACTATTTTAATTCGAAAATTGTCTAAAACTAAGATAGTCATTTTTTTACAGTGGTTACTCTAAGACGGATTTTGGCTATACTTTTAGAGATATTATTCGGCCTTTTATGATACCACTTTATCTTTAGAAAATACACATACTTTTCAAACTGGAGCTCAACTGATGAAGTCCAATTGACAGAAACGATATCGTCTTCAGCATTATAACTTTGGTATTATGTTTATAATATTTATAAGGCTACAAAAACGACGTTGATATATTGTTGTGCAAAATTCCGCGATGTATATGCCATTTTCCTTCTATTGAGGTAAAAGCAAGTATGCAATTATATAATAATTGTGCACCCAAAGGGAAGTGATGTATAACTCTGGTGATACGCTTTTTGATAATGGGCAAATCTTATTATTATATCTCTAATATGTATCTTTACTTCTGATTTGTCAAAACCGTATCACGTGATCTAAAACATCTTTTCATGTCACCCTCTATGGAGATTTATGTCACCCTCTCATGCGCAGAAATGGACGCGCGTACGGTTATTGTTTATTCTAGTGGGCTACGTGGTAATTAGGTGTAACCTCTAGCAGATAAAATGTCCGTTTCATAACTCATAGATTACTCGATACAGACTGGAATGGAGAGGAACAACAGCCGAAATTTAATTATTTAACAACATTAATACATCGTTTGGAGGAGTAAGCATAAGTAATGGCAATCTAATTAAAGGTCACGTAATGAAATAATTAACAGTTTCATTTTCTGACAATACATAGACTTATTGACCCAAGAACATACAGCCTGGGTAAAATACATCATTGGGTTGATACAACATGTATTAACTTAAAATGAGGTCGATAATTGAACAATATCAATTCATGATTTGAGCAATATTTGTTCTTGTTCCAGAATTCTTTAATTTTTTGTGTTTGTGATGGCTATGAATGACACCAAACGGAGGTTGTTAAAACGTTTAGATGAACCAATACATGTAAACTCTATCGTATCTATGCGTGGTGTACCTTAAAGCAATCACTCCTCATGGTAAAACGTCTGGGTTCCATAGAGAAGAAGATATAATATCAATAATACCAAATGTACTGTTTTGGTAAAGGGAGGATGGCAAAACAGCTGCTCAAGATGTTCGTTTCTGTCAATTAGTTTAGCGGAATTTTAAAATATTTACATACCAACTGTTATTTCCTTCATTGCAAGTTTACTGATTAGTTGCATTTATATTCAATTCTTGACACACAGCTGTTAAGCTGTTACGGTTGTTAAAACGTTTAGATGAACCAATACATGTAAACCCTATCGTATCTATGCGTGGTGTACCTTAAAGCAATTACTCCTCATGGTAAAACGTCTGGGTTCCATAGAGAAGAAGATATAATATCAATAATACCAAATGTACTGTTTTGGTAAAGGGGGGATGGAAAAACAGCTGCTCAAAATGTTCGTTTCTGTCAATAACACTCCATTAGTTTAGCGGAATTTTTAAATATTTACATACCGACTGTTATTGCCTTCATTGCAAGTTTACTGATTGGTTGCATTTATATTGAATTCTTGACACACAGCTGTTCAGCTGTTACGTCATACCTCCCCCAGAAAAGTTAATTAGATAAAATGAATTTCATATTCAGCTGACTACAGAGTAACAGAAAATGAAATATATATACATTTAAGGATTGTTTTTCATCTTTTGAAAAACATGGAATATATATGTAATGACGCATGGAAAAAAATCAATGTATTTCGTGTTGTTTGTTTTTACAAGTAGCAATTTGTATTAAAATTAATAAAATAAAATTTACTTACCACTATATCTATTTTTTTCCATGAGCCATTGCATGTATATTCAATGTTTTTCGAAAAAAAAGAAAAACAATCCTTAAACAAAGGCTTCCCATGCGATACATGCTGGGAACTCGATAACCTGCGGTCGACACGATATGTCAGTCTAGCTTCGTATCATTAATGGCACAAATGATGAATGTATTTTGATTATAAGGTAAGATCATGACTTATTTCGTTTAAGCAGTATCTTTTTTCCAGTAAGTCTGACCTTCTCCTTCTCCATCTCAAGTAATTATCCTAGTCGACCAAGGCAATAGAGGTTTTTTGCCATAGTCGCATACCAGGTTTCCGTACCTATTTGATAATTGAAAATTTACCTTAACCTATGCAAACTTAAAAGCAGATACACACCTTAAAAATTTATTTCTTCAAAATCGAATTTTAAGCATTTTCTTATCATTATTGTTTTTCATTCCATTTTAGGACTTTTTGCTATGCTTTAAAACCAATATAATGAATACATATAGTGGTAAGTAAATTTTATTTTATTAATTTTTAATACAGATTGCTACTTATGAAAACTAACAACACGAAATACATTGGATTTTTTTTATTTGATTTTTTTTTGTTTTACGCCATACTCAACAATTTTTCAGTCATATGATGGCGTCCAGTTTTTATTGGTGGAAGAGAAACCCCGGTTACCCGGGTAAAGACCACCGACCTTCCGCAAGAAAACTGGCAAACTTCCCCACTTAATTCGAAATTACCCTAGCGGGATTCGAACCAGAGGTGAGAGGCCGCGTGATTTAAAGCGCAATGCTCTAACCACTCGGCCACGGAGGCCCCAAATACATTGGATACGTGGTATTATGAGAAGCTCGGAATGTATAAACTAATAAAAAGTATAATTTGTGAATTGCAGCTGCAAAAAAAGATAAATGTTACAAAATTTCAAAATTTACAAAACGTTTTGACAAGTATACCAAATTATATATCTGATATAGATGTTGTTAAATCATATATAACGATTGTACCTAGGAGTGTTCTCCCCTTTTGAGTGATCTAACCTAATGGTTAATAATATATATATATATATATATATATATATATATATATATATATATATATATATATATATATATATATATATATATATATATATATATATACATATGCCAGGGCGTGTACAACATGGGAAGATTTCATATACATAGGTGTACTACTCACTGCCAAATTATTGACACAGGGATATCGAAAACCGCGTTTAATGTCAACGTTCCGCAAATTTTACGGTCGGTTGATAGTCTTGTTTTCGACTACTCTGTTTCACTAAGTGAAATGTTGAGTTGCCTTTTCGTTTGGCGGTTGTTGAGACGTCTGTACCAATTGTGACGAGGATACACTCCTCACGTTTTTCATTGAAATTGACTGTGGACTCACGGCGGGTGTGACCGGTCGACAGGGGATGCTTACTCCTCCATGGCACCTGATCCCACCTCTTGGTTTCCAGAGGTCCGTGTTTGTCCATATATACCGGATTTGCATCTATGTCTTGGACATTCTATTGATTTATACTTCGGTATTTATTTTTTTATATATCATATATTATATCATATGATCTGTTTGTTTTTTAGCTTCATAATAGATTACATAATTATTTTATATGTAACACGTTTAATAAAGCTTAGCGGCGGTTTGATTGGCTTACGTGCAGCAAACTGAACTATTTTTATTTACTACGTACGCTGCCTTCATTCATCTGAAGGTTGGCAAGAACATCACTTCATTCATCTCGGTGTTTCTGACGTCTCTTGTACTTGAATGGGGGACATAAAAACATGTTGTGTAGTTGATTTTAAAAAACTGTTGTATTCAGGTCGGTAAGTTTGGTAATTTTAACATCTCATTAAGTATGCTTAGATGTAATTAATAATTTAAAATATAGGCTAAATATATGTATTCAGAAATAAGCAATATTTACAATGCGTTTTGTGCACTTATTTCTGCGCAAGTATTTTACTTATTTGGAACAATTTTGTCTACACAATAGAAAGGACAATATATATTCTAATATATATTTCATATATATATATATATATATATATATATATATATATATATATATATATATTTCATATCTCATATATATTTAATCAGAAAATGCCATTTATATTGCATAGGCTCGCTAAATGGAAAATTCAGAAACCCGTATCATAATTAAGATATGAATGGAAACTCGTGAAATCATATATATATATATATATATATATATATATATATATATATATATATATATATATATATATATATTCTTTTTATCAACAATTTATGGTATGTAATTTGTGATTAAGACGATTCAGTAATGATTTAACTGTATTGTACTATTTTATTTGTTTTCGAAGATGCTTTGTCCTATATTCCGTGCAAAGATGATTTTGACGTTCTTCGCAGCGGATACTCCTTTATCAAAAAGAACGTGGAACCACTACATATGGAAGATGCCTTGATACAGAATCAAGTGATCAACACTGACGTTGCCGAAGAAATTCGCCACAAAGAATCCAGATCAAAGAGATTTGATCATTTATTTATACATATTATGCGATCTGGGAGTCAGGAGGTGCCTCAAGCATTCCTATCATGCTTGTTCAAACAATTTCCGCATGTTAAATCGAAACTTAAATCCACTTTCAATGAACGTAAACTTTATGAAGGTAAATATACATGATATAGTAAAATCCATGTAACTTGGCTGGTGGAGTCTCGTAAACTATTTCTGGACCTGGACGAGTTAAAATGACACCGACAAGAGGAATCGTCCCTAATTGTTACCGTGAGGAATAATAGAGTCTACCTCTACCTTGAGTGTATGACAAAGGAATCTTAATCCGAGGGTAAGATTCTTGAATGCCGAACCCGAGGCTTTTCGAGTCAAACCCTCAAGGTAGGGGTTGATTACTTTTCCCCCGTGTTTTAAACTGCAGATCTACTCAAATGAAATCTGACATTATGCACTGCATTCTAGACGCAACAGACACCCTACATCGTATAAATTGTATTGTGACGTCATAGCGCGTGTAGCTTGTCAATACCCTAGGGGTTGACAAGGAAATCATTCTCCGTTAAAATGTCGGAAGAATTTGTGAACAATGCGAGAAAAAAAGGTCTTTCCCGTGAAGCTTGTCAGAACAAAGAAGGAGTATTATCATGAGTGTGCTAATCACAATGATACTCCGTCAATGAGAATGTGAATTGGCCAATAGCATGATATTTGAGAGGATTTTGGATGATAATAATGAGAGATGTTGTAGTAATCCTATGTGATAAATCAGACAAAATGTCCGTGAAGAGTATGATATTCCATTGGATTAATAATGTGAAATTAACCCTTTGATTTCCAAGTATCTAAATGTCATGCGCTTGTATAATATCTTAGAATAGCATGGTATGGGTTTTAGTGTTGAAAGAGTTACACAAATTACTCTGAAGCATATTTAACGAAGTTACCGATATATAATAATATACAAAAAAACCCAAGGAAAACACTCACATTTCACAATGCACTGGAGTTTTGTATTGTGCAGACCTAATACTATGTAACTGATATACATATTGTCGTCTTTCACTTGATAAAGGCCAAGTGGCCGAAAATTTGTGAAATTTGAGTGCTTTTCTGGGGTTTTCTTTGCATACTAATACTTCGCATTGGAGGACATTTAATTTTATTATAATGATATAGGTATCACGCTACGTCGGAACTATGTCGACACCCGACATTTAATTTTATTATAATGATATAGGTATCACGCTACGTCGGAACTATGTCGACATCCTTCTACTGCATGTAACACATTTACTAATTAGCTATACAAAGACTATCGCTTAACAAACCAGAGAAATGTTTTCAAAAATGATATTTAATATCGACACAAAACTTGCTTTTGATTGATTGACTTGTTGTCGGATTCTCCCCTTTACTTTAAAATCTGGCCGCCACAACATAGCTTACGAATTGTTAAATCTGGCGCAAAACACCAATGAAGCAATAGTCAAAGTCACATTAAAAATGATAAATTTCAGAGTACGTCTGTAAAGCAACCAATTGTCAAAATAAAGATATTTTACACATGAAAAAAAAACCCATAAAATTATTTCCTATACCATTTCATCAGATAGTCTATTTTGTTTGGATATTACAATTTATCAAAGTAGTTTTTGTAGGAAAAATCTCTGTTATCCCTACGATAGAAATAAATTGGGTCACGTTCGGGTTCATTAATTTTTATTATGATTATTGGAAACACCTTCCGGTTATTTTTCTTATACATATAATACGATAATACCCGAGATATGTCTTTTGGACTTTTACATTTAATGCTCCCATTCTTTCACTTTAGTTTTTGCAAATACGCTGTGCGTATTATAGCTGGGTAAGGTATAAATCACTGAATATTCCGAACTGCAAGATTTCTTTCATTGTCATTTGCATGGATAAGTAACTGTCTACGTGAATCACTTCAAAAACCGGAAAATTGTCCACATTTCATATTATCTATGACAGAAGTTTCACTTCTCGGTTATGAAAGTTTACTAATTATTAAATATAGCACTCAATACAAAGCATCCATTATCCGGAAAAAATAATTTTTGGCAGGCAGTTTCACATGCTAAATTCACATCGCAGTGCCGGTGTCATATTTAAAACTGTACATATCAACAAATCCAATTTCCGAAGTGAGTCGCACGGACAGTAGACAGATTACCTAGAATACCGGTGAGTTAAAACTAAGAGTAAGAGGTTAATATCAACCATTTTGTTTTAATCGGCCTAAACGACTAAACATGCGCAATTTGACTTCGGCTATGACAAATTGATTCATGGTTGTTCGTGTTGTCTTTTCAGCACCTCGAAGCTTCTATGAAGAGGCTAAACACAGATTTTTACGAAGTAAAACAACTATCATTAATAGTTTGGTCCCGGGAGATGTGCTGGATGCATGCATGGAATCATTTATATTCACCATTGATGATTTCGAATTGATCTGTGAGCCGGCCACAAGAAAAAAAAAAGCAACAATTTTTTTTGATATTTTGATGCAATACATTCCGGAGTCTTTCTTTGCATTCTTGGACATAATAAAGGGAATGGAAAAATACAAGGATATAGTTCAGTCTTTAGAGAGTGCTGAAACAGGTGTTATTGAGCAAGGTATTCATGTGTTTACTTTTAGTGTTTGATTTAAAGTTAGTGCAAAATGTTTGCTTTGTTTTATTTTTGTTTTAAAATCCGTCATTTTTATATATTAACATCAAGAGCTTGAAGTAAAGTGTCACAATTTTTGGTCTTTGCTTTTGACTGACACAAAGCAAAGACGGTTCTTTTACATAACACACTTATTGTTAACGGGGGTTTGCTTTTAATTCGCATTAAAAACTGTGACTTTATCTTCGTTTCCCGAGCGTTTGGCGAAGGATCAGTGATCACCATTTTGTTTGGTATCGAATCCAGGGGCTCGTTTTACGAAAGGACGTACGTCCTAAATCTTAAGTCTTAGCCCCAATTGTCATGGGAATGACCAATCAGCGCTGCGTTGCCGTGGTAGTTAGGACTAAAAGTTAGGATTTAGGACTTACTATCTTGCGTAAAACGGGCCCCAGGATATTTCGCTTGCAAATCGAGCGCTCTACAACTAGACCATGGTAAGTGTTGGCGAGAACAATATATTATGATACACATAAACATAATACCAAGTTATAGGTTTGCAAAAAGAATTGAATTGACCGTTAAACTTGAATTAAACTTGGCCAAGTGACCAAGAACTGCGTTTGAAGTCTCTATTTCTAGTAATCGTGGGTTCGAATCCTTCTGGAACCTTATCTTTTTTTAGAATGTTTGCTAGTTAACTTGTTTACTTTCAGAACGACCGTGGTCTCACAATGGTTACATTGCAACCGGATTCCCTTAATCACTATTAAATTATGGCGACACAATATTACCGAAAAGTGTTTGAGTGTGGCGCATAAACACCAAACAAACAAATAAACAAAGATACATATCTGTTTATTGAAAAAAACCCAACCAAGCTATGATGTACGGAATGAAAAAGAACTAAAGCTGAAGCAACTATAGAATAAGTTTCAGCCTCAACAAATATATCTTACGTATAAATTGTTTGTTGGTATATTTTCATTGTTATTTTAATCCATCGATATTTTTCAGAAACTCTGAGACAACCAGTAAATGTTTTCAACATAGCGTCTAGATCATATGATACAGTCGGAGGTAAGTGCGTTATAGTGATAGTAATATTAATAGCAATACCATAACTATAGGTTTACAAAAGAGGCAAAAAAAATCTTATCTGTCATCTTTTCACCAGATAAGCTTGAATTTGATAAAAAGGTATATTTTAGAAAAAGATATTGTCATAAAAGCTAAATAGTAAATCGAAATGCGTTGAATTAAATATAAATGTATTTTACCGAGAAAGGTGGTGTCATACAAGGTCAAATACTAAATCTTAATGTATTGCCAAATCCCTCTAATTACGGTAAAATAAATACACTGGCCTTGGAGAATTGAGAATCTAGATGATGGTATCTGAACGAAATATTACTTTACATTAAATACAGTAGACAATTTGACATATAGTTAGGCCAAGTTTGTTGATTGCACTAATTTATATTTGTTTGTCCTCATTATATGATTTGATAAACAAATAAACATGTTTTTATCACAGATATGATACAAATAGATATAGTATGTTTGAACATGTGCATCTTAGATATTTCCGTGAATACATTCACCTATAATATGTTGAAATTGACATTTTCATTTTGGAAAAGCAATCGGTTTATGTCAGTTATGCTTTGAATTGTATTTTACAGGATCTAATAGATACCAAATGAACTTGACATTCGATGGTCCAAACATACAGGAACTTGAGATGCTGCAGATGGAATTTCTTAAGCTCATAGCTTCTAACCAAAAGGGGAGTATACAGTGTCTGTCGTCATCCATCGTTGATTCAGAAAGTGGTTCCATACGTTTACTGCTACAACTCGAACAGGAATCTTCAGGCGTGAGCATGAATCATTACATTAATACGTTCAATACTGAGCACTTTCTACAAGTCATTTTGGAAAATGAATTGGAACATGTGCGTGTATCATCGGGAAAAATGAGAATACAGGTCACCGTTGAAATGGAACAAGGCAAAGGCACAAGTATGATTTTATTTTTTCGATACACCAAAAGCTATAATACAATAACTGAATTGAAATTTTGATAATTGTGTTATAATTGTTATAAATAATATGATTAGGCATTGCTTATTGGTTGAGCGCAGTTCAAAATGATTGTTTCATACATTTTAGTTTTAGATCGTATGATGATAGCATACACAGAAAAGTGGGTAGATATGAAATGAGGCAGGAAAATGGATGAGCTTCATGATCGGGCTCAAGATACAACATTTGAAATTACACATGATTCTCGGAAAACATGGCGGCGATCAGTAATGGCGTTTTCCACACATAAATTGACGTAACAGAATACCTCGCTACATACGCATTAAATTGTTTGATAGAATATTGTACGGGATTTCAGATCACTTTCACACGCTGTACCAATAAGTTCGTTCAGCGAACTGGCCTTCTGCCCTTCCCAGCTGACTCTCTATAATGCCAAAGTTATAGTTCTGCAAAAATACTTTGCTTAAAGTAATGCCCAATACCATCGTTTCGGTCAATAAAACTTCATTATTGTTGCTCGAATTAAGAATAGATTTATGGTACCAAATACAAAACCTAAATGTATTTCCAACTTATGTTTCTTTTTCTCCATGGTTTAAATTCAACGTTAGTACGGATCCCTTTCAATGATTTTGTTGGGAATTATGTGTAAACATAGTCTTCGGTAATTACTTGATAAAATGAATTAAGCTATATGGACTCGATTAAAGACAATATAGTCAAATAAAAATTTTGGAATTCGACAATCTTCTGTATGGTTGTAATCATGAATAAAATGTATGCATTCATTACTCGTTTCTCAGCTGTAAAACACACTTTACTGAGTGGTTAGACCAAACGTTTTGTTGCGCATTGATATTCTTATCACAATATTTTGATCATTAAAATGTAGGGACTGGCATGAGTCTATGTGTTTTTCTCTTTTCTGTCATGAAAATGCTAATCTAAAGTGTGCAGGGTATTGGAGTCGGTTTATTCCATTCATTTCTGACATTTGAGTCGCCAATACTATGTCAGTCATATGGTAACTTAATGTTAACCTTCGAAAAACTGATACATGCAAAAGAAGAAAATATACATATTCAAAGCCATCATATTGTTCATTTACAAGAAAACTGTACGAACCTTTACTGCAATTTCTTATTAATTTGCGGCAGGTAAGACCGGTCGATATGGGATTTTTTATCTTGATGGTTAATAATTTGGGTTTTTTTTTAATATCATTGGAGTAATTTTGCCAGTTTCAGATGAGACAGATATCTCGAAACGGGAATCACAGAGGAGTGTGATTCAAGATAATTGGAAAGATCTGACAGAGGAGCTTGAACCATTACACATAATTCCTCTAATGGGAGAGACGGCAGCCGAATTATCTGTTGACACACAAATGCAACAGATACAATCGAGAGAAGAAAGGGCGTTATTATTTCTAAAAAGATTGGACGAAGTAGGCCATGCAGCTATTC
>BROG01000190.1:247500-287500 GCA_030159075.1 Atrina japonica | reverse complement strand
TGAATGCGGTAACAATGGCGACATAAACACTCTTACACTAAAAGTACGAAAAGAAGACATTATAAAATTGATTTAAAGATTTAAGTCATAGAAAAAATAAAATATTTGTTTATCGTCATTGCATGTACTATTTAACACGAGTCACAGTGAAATTAAGTAAATATATTGCCCTGACAACAGAAAAGCTTGCCACAGACGTAAAAATAATTTGCCTTTGTGGCGGACAGCAAAATATATCTATTACCAGCATACACACACACACACACACACACACACACACACACACACACACACACACACACACACACACACACACACACAATCACACGCACGCACGCACATGCTGTAAACAATGTATTTGTCTATTTCAGGATTGAGAAAGAGTTTTGGTACGTAACATTCTGTGTTTTCGTTTTGTATTAAGCAATCCTGATTAATCGAAAGTTGTTTGATATGAAGTTAATTGTTACGTCTACACTCAAGTAGTCATTCAAAGCCTAAAATTTTGTAATTGACTTTTAAAATTGAATATAAACACAAACACACATCACTCTGTCGTTAAATTTTATTTATTTTTTAAATCACAGTGATCGTGACCAATTGACAGATGTTTACTTCTCAAAGCTAAAAATTCCGTGTTCAATATCAATTGTGACCGTGTACTGTCTTTTGATACTATGTTTCTTTTTAGGGGTAGGGTGGGGGCTTCACGGCCAAGTGGTTAGAACATGGCGCTATTATTACTGTTCTTTCTTTACAGAAGACACGGAAATCGGACGTAAGTATTTTCCCTTAAATTTTAGAATCTCCCGGTTTCTCCTTTTCAAGCTGTTACTTGTATTGTGTTTTAGTTACCAAAGTAAGATTTCAGAAAAAGGACAAATGTAACGCGTTAAGACAAAAAAAAAAAAACCCAAAAAACCCAAAAAACCAGATTTTTGATTTTTGGTATCAGTAATTCAAGCTTAATAGATAACCATAAATTATATTTATTTTGGAATTGCATAATGTTTCTAGTATTTCTAGAATTTAACTCTGCGAAACTGTTCATAATTATTGGTCTTATATTATCTTTTCTTAATTATTATGCAGTGATTGTCAAAAAGCAATGACATATATTGACCTTATTTTTACTTTAAACGTACAGTGAAAAACAAATTTCAAGGCTTTTTATACAAAAAAAGAATAAAATTGATTGATAAGATATATATTTTGTTATGCTGGTTTTAAGTTAAAATGGAATTTGCAAATTCACTCTTTTGGGTAGTTTTGTGACGTGCGTGCCAACATTCGTCCTCGACGTCCTACTATACGTGCTGTTCTGCTCTGGCGTCACCAGGTTGCGAGGTAAGCGTGGTGTAAGAGGCATCGTTGTTTCAAAAACATTTTTGGCGGAAGTTTTGTTTACGAACGAATCAAGATTTCATCTTGACAACAGTGACGGTCGTGTTCGGGCTTACCGTGGTGCCGGAGAACGTTACATTGACGCCTGCGTTATTCAGCACTGCCAATTCGGCGTAGAAAGCGTTATGGTCTGGGGTGGAATTTCACCACATGGAAGGACCCTCTGGTGATAGTTGAGGGCAATTTAATCAGTACGCTACCGTGACGAGATTGTACATCAGCACAACAACTAGCGTAACGTCATTCTGCAACAGGAAAACGCACGTCCACACACCGCACGCGTTGTTAGTGACTACAGCAGCAAAACGTGAATATGCTACCCTGGCCTGCGATGATTTATCGCCTATAGAAAATGCTTGGGATGAAATGGAATTACGTCTACGTCAAGAGCCAACCCCCCCCCCCCCCTGCTACGTTGGACGGATTGCGTCGTACTTTACTGCGCATCTGGCGGAACATTCCCAAGGCATTTCCGATTTGTTCATAGGTGTGAAGAATGCGTCGGTGCAAATGGCGGTCATACACGCTATTAAACTTGTGATACTTTTTTGTACCCCTATTACTTTCAGTGGCTGTTTGTATTAACCATAATGAACATAATCAGGGATTTGATGAATTGAAAGACAATACATTATGTTAAATAATGATATACATAATGCAATGCAACATTACATTTTGCATATAATCTATACTACACAGTTTCTTTTTCCGCTAGTATATATATATATATATATATATATATATATATATATATATATATATATATATATATATATATATCGATTTTTTTCAGATATGAAACGAGAGCTTACTAGTAAGTTAACAATATTTATGTTACATATTCTCAGTAGAAATAAAAAGATGATATGAAGTAAAGGAATTATCTAACGTATTTGAAAGCATAGCTATTCATCAATTTCACATTTCATAATAATGTTTATTCCCATGTTTGTTTCATTTAAACATTGACTTTTGAACGCTATCTGGATCAAGGCAAATTCTATGAAGTGCGTTAGCCATAAATGCCAATTCATTTCTTATGTTTTCTACCTTTCTTTTTTCATTTTGTTTAAATTTGAATTAAAATTTCCATAAAGAATGCGCACCCATTCTTGTACATGCAGTTTCTGGAACAGCCGTTGGCTGTTATGAGATGATGAACAACTTTTGTTAAAAATAATGTCTATATAGTGTCAGTGCCAACAGATGGTAAATATTTATCGATGACTTCAAGTTTGCTATTGGTTATTATCATTTACCATCAATATTTCATTTATATTTTAGCTATATATGCCGAGGTTTTGAGTAAGTATATTTATAAGCCAATTTTTAATTTAAAACATGTATAATGCTACAATTGTACTGAGAATATACAGAGTTGTGTAATTGTGTCACTGTCTGTTCATACATGAGAACAAGTTTATTTTTACCGGAAATTTATTAGTATAGATAACACAAAACGCTTTTATATATAAAAGCACAAATATCACTACAACGTTATCATTTACTATGGACCTTGGATCAAAAATCGATCCATTGTCATTTACGTAAGGACTAAAAACCTTTCACCTCTATCTCTGCAACCGAATTCTTATGTTCGAAATTCTACTCACCACTATCGAAACATTCATTTTTGTGAATGCGTATATGGCCAAGTGGTTAGCACGTCGTACATGAGAGGCAGGCGATTGGTGCCGTTGGTCGAGTGTTCGAACCACAGCCGGGGCATGGTGAGTTTGTAGGTACCCTGTTATTTCTGTATCTGTGCTTTATATATAATTATATATATATATATATATAAATATATATATATATATATATATATATATATATATATATATATATATATATATATATATATATATATATAATATATAACAATAATATAGTAATAATAATATATATGACAATCTATAACATATTTCAAAAGTGTATTTCATGCTAAATGGTTAAATCTATAATCATAATCTTTTACAGGGACATTGAACGAACTTGAAGGTGAGCACATGTATATATTTAGTATATAATTTTGGTATTGTTATTGACCACTGGGTTGTTTCCTCTACTGGTGAATCGATTGAGTCACCGGAGGTACTAACACCGTGTAAAATGCAGGTTTTGCATATTTATTGGAAAACTGTATTTTGGGGTAATTTAGAAGTCAATACATGTATTTATTGTTCATACACAAAAATTCAATTAGGTCTCAGGAATTTAGGTTAGAAAACGGTTTACGGGAAATCAAGTTAAGACTTAGTTTAATTAGTTGTATTTGTTTTAATAATACAATTAGAATTCTTACATACTCAAATGTGTCAAGAATAGTAAATATCTATAGGGCAATTAACGCGATACGGTAAGGTAAATAAATAGGCTTTTAGCACTTGTTTAGGAAAGTCAGTAAAAAGGATGTAGTTGTTTACTTAATAGAAAGGGATTATCTCCCCTGTATTGTTCAATTATACTCCTTTGGTCTTCGATGTTAGACAGGCCGACGAGTAGGCCTAGTTAATGTAGACACACATTTTTTATATATTTGATGGTTGTAAATATGAAGGAGTTCCGACTGAACATGCAAACTGTATAGATGTTTTATATGTTGTACATAATAAATGTTAAAATTGTACAAGCGAGTTTGAGTTAATTCCCTATAGAGTAATCACCGTGTGGGCACAAACAACAACAACGCAACGCCACGGTGACAAATGGTGGAGAATAGGACTTTCTAGTGTACCTCGATAGATCTACGTCTCACATTTTGAATGGATATTTAAGCATTCCGTAAAGTACTTGGACATGCGGAAACGCAAACGAAAAAAATATTGGAGACCGAATCATGAGAAGTGGGATGCACAATTTATGCTCAGTCTAATGTATTTGGACTAATTATACTTAAACCACCATATGCCATAGAAACTACCAGTATATCATTATGGATTACATGTACGTAAAGTTCGCACCGAGAAAATTTACTGGAAATTTTAGGGAGGATGCTGAAAAGTGGTTATTTCAGTTCCAGTTATTTATCAAAGCCGCAAAATTTAAAGAGACAGATATTTGTGACGTATTTCCCCTGTTTATGGAAGATCACGCTCTATGGTGGTATAGATATCACCTCAAGAAATACGGAGAAACATTCGGTGACAGATAGGAACAGACAACAGGAATCTGGCGAGCAAATTGGAGAATTCATCAATGACATTAAAAAAATTGGGAACACGCACAGAAAGTGGGTATTAAACGAACCCATTCCCGAAAACATCAGTGGAAATGGAAATGGAATCACTGAGGGTAGCAGAAGCCACAAAAGAATTTCAGACAGAGAAGGCAAAGAACGAAAACAACGTTGAGGTTTCAAGTGCTGTGCAGTAAATAGAAAACACTGAACATTTTAATTACAAAACAAACATTGCAGCTGTACAGCAGAAAAATAACAAGACCACGTGTATTTTCCTTCCCAATGTCACTGCATCAGGTATAAGTGTAAAAAGTGTACGAAAATTGGCCATATGGCGAAAATGTGCCGGGGCACCACTCAAAAAGTCAAAATCAAAATCAAAATCAGTCGACCACATTTTCACGGTCAAGTAAGATCAAATTGAGAATTGGCAATCAATCTATTTCGGCATTAGTAGACACAGGGGCAGATATTTCAATAATGTCTAACGATTTCTATAACAAGGCGAAATTGCACAGAAATTGTCAACTTCGGGAATCAAAATTATTCGTTAAAGGTGTTTCTGGCACGCACCTTAGAATTTTTAGGACAAATTACGGTCCCAATCGAAATAGGAAAACTTGAGTTGAAAATCTAACACACAATTTGATTTTAGGTCTTGATTTTCTAAAGAAACAAAACGCACAAATTGACTTTAATGAAGGCAACTTGGTGTTACAAAAAGGTATGTCTTCCATACCATTTAATAAAAATGAGTCAGATTTTGTTTGTATGATCTCATTAGTCGAATCTGTGAAATTACCTCCTCGTTTAGAAGTTCTTTTTCCGGTACAATCAAATCACAAATATTATATTGGGTCAAAATTAGGTGTCATTGAAATGAACCCAGCTTTATGCGGTACTCATTCAATTATAGGTGCAACTTGCTTAGTTCACATGAAAAATAATACAGAAATATTGCTACCCAAAGATCTAACAGTCCGGTAAATTTCACGAAGTTCAAAACGTAACTTCGGAGTGCGTGCAAAGCGAAAACACGTAGCGAGTAACGTTTCAGGGATAGGGCAAATGAAACTCGGCTTCGATTTATCAACGTTCTGAATTAACACAAGCAGAAAAACGAAAACTTTTACAAATGTTAGGAAAGAACCGCGACGTTTTTTTGCGAAGGATCTGTCCGAACTAGGACATTCGAACCGGCAACCCCATGTAATCGACACGGGCGATGAACGACCTAGTCGACAGCGTGCGTACCGCGCTTCTCCTAAAGCTAGAGTAGAAATTTCAAAACAAATTCAAGAACAACTTCAAAAATGATATTATTGAGCCGTCCGTTAGCGAATGGGCTAGTCCTGTAGTTCTTGTTAAAAAGAAAAACGGTGAATACAGGTTCGCGGAGTCGACTATCGGTCGAAACCTCAGAATTTTCCACTTCCACGTATGGAAGACATTTTAGACACTTTGGGGGATAGTAAAGCGAAAATTTTCAGTTCTTCTGGACATGTTTTCTGGTTATTGGCAACTGAATTTAGATCCGAAAACAAAGCATAAGACGGCATTCATATGTCACGAAGGCTTGTATCAATACAAGCGCGTACCTTTCGGGTTACAAGGCAGTCCTAGTGCGTTTATGTCAGTTATGTCGGATGTACTTCGCGATATTAACTGGAAATATACATTGATTTATATGGATGAACATTTGTACCATGTAGACCAAGTTTTTCAAAAACTCAGGGAAGCAAATTTACGTTTGAAACCTTCAAAATGTAACTTTGCGGCCAAAGAAGTGAAATATTTATGCCATATAATTTCAAAAGATGGAATTTCTGTTGATTCGTCCAAAACTGATGCCGTCCAAACATTTCCGGGCCGAAAAATACAACTGACATTCGTGCATTTCTTGGACTTATTATAGGTTTATTAAAGGATTTGCGGAAATCGCCGCTGAACAAATTACTTATTAAGGAAACTCAGTTCTTATGGAATGATGAATGCGAGCTTGCGTTCAAAACACTGAAGCAGAGCTTAGTAACTGCTCCAATTTTAAGATTCCCTGATTTTAATCAGACATTTATTTTGTATACAGATGCGTCTGGATACGGAATATACATTTTAGGTCAAAAAGACGACAAAGGTAGAGAAACGGTAGTGGCATATGGTGGGAGAGGCACTCAGACCAGCAGAGAAAAATTGGTCCTATAGATCGAGAATGTTTAGCCTTAGTTGAGGGTATTAAACAATTCAGGGTCTATTTGGCAGACAAGAGATTTCAGGTTTTTACAGACCATGCGATCACGTTCGTTAAGAAACTCATTGAAACGATCGCTTGGCTAGATGGGCAATATTCCTCCAGGGTTATCAGTTTGATATTACCCATAAAAAGGGGAAACTAATGCAGACGCCCTCAGTCGAATTCCGAGGAAACGGACCTAGCAATACATAGTTCAGTCGGAGAAAACGAAAATAGATGCATGTGTTCAAACAGAAACAGTCTATGTAAATTTAGATCCTTTAGCGTGTGTAAATATGAGATTACCACGGTGTCTAAACAAGAGTTTATTGAACAACAGAAAAATGACCCAGACCTTCGCGGAAATTTTCCGATACATCGAAGTAAATGAACTTCCAGAGAGACAGAAGTTAATCAAAAAGGTCATAAATAGTCTCAAGACTTCGTTCTAGATGATGGGTTTGTTATACCATTTATATTACCCCCAAGGGTAAAGGCCATAGAATTGAACGGCTGGTAAAACAGTTAGCCGTCCCCCATCATACAGCGTGATGACATCCTAAAATCGTACCCACGACTCACTGTTAGGTGGTCATCAAGGAAAGGACAGAACATACCAGACCATTACGGTACAAATATTTTTGGCCCCGTAATTCTGATATAAGTGTGTATGTCCAAACCTGTTTAGAGTGTCAGAGAGCAAAGGATGACAAACATAAACATCCCGCGCCTCTCAGACCGCTCCCCATCACTGGCGTGTTTTTCATAGGGTTTCATATTGACTTGTTGGGTCCTTTGAAAACAAGTCCAGAGGGATATGAACATATTCTAGTTGTTACATGTGCCTTCAGCAAGTGGACTGAAGCATATCCGCTGAAAAAATCTCAGCTATTGAAGTTGCAGAATTTTTCAGGAACTTTATCTGCAGATTTGGGCAGTCCAGACTGCATTCTGACAGATCGTGGTCAACAATTCAAAAAGTTGTGACGGAATCCTTCAGAGCAATCAAAACTGGCCAAACTTGTTAGCTCCTATCACGTTTGCTATGAACACGTCAATCTCGACTGAGTGACACAGTATAGTCCATACTTTCTACTGTTTGGTCGAGAGTGCAGAAACTCCTATTGACACTGAACTCATTCCAGCTGAAAAATATTGGAGTAAATGCTAAGGAATACATTGATAGTATGCACAGAGAGCTGAAATGCGCGAAAAACGTAAAAACATAGAAGACGCGCAAAGTAAATAAAAGCGCAACACGACAAGAAAGCGGTTGTGCCTAAATTTCGAGTTTAAAGTTTGGGTGAAATCAAACGTAAGATTGTTGGTTTGTCGCCCAAACTATGTAGTAAATGGCTCGACCATTCTATATTGTTACGGATAATGATAACAATACGTATAACGTTCGGAGATGTTCAGACAATCTCGTATAAATCGCCAATACACGCGGATGATCTGAAATTATTTCAATCCTGAGATCCGCCCGACAGATACGGTATCCTCCCCCTGAGGAGATCATTGAGAACGACAATGAGTCACACGTGTCCGACGGAACAGACGTTCGTCGGAAGAAAGCGAGGATGAAGATAACAACTATTTTGTTGAGAAAGTTCTGATCAGAGGTTCGCGACATTTCAGAATAAAGAAGGCCACAGTTACATGGGAACAGGAAAACATTCCTGATGAAATACAGGAATACTTTCAGTCAAAAAGCGAGCGTCGAAAGCGAAAACGACGTATTAAAAGTAGACTATAACATTCTAGAATAGTTGAATGTTGAAGATAAGAAATATACACTTGGGTACATTAAATTACAAGTTAATTTTCATTTAATATTAAAGTTGAATTCAACAGTCAAGCGCTCATGTGAATTTTGTCAAACAGAGTTTATGGACTCATCACCCATATTCTGATTTTGTTGAGTTCCAAGATTAAGAAGTTTCGCTTGGTCAAACGAACTCGGACAAAATACACATGTATATTATAGTATTCTGGTTTTATAAGTTAAGCTTTTGATTAACAAAGGTAAATTCATTTGCTGAAATGAATTATGTATTCATTTGTTTAGATTTGTGTAGATTTAATTTGAGAATTGTTGAACACAAGCAAGTTGCACTTGTCAAGCTAGGTAACCTTTTCTAGATCTACGATTTCTTATATGTTAAGAAGACGCAACTCATGATTTCTTACGTTTTTTCTAGATTATTATTTTTTTTAAAGCATGACATTGCGTAAAATGGTCTCACTCGTCTCTGTAATTACTGTATATATGTTTTAATTATTCATGTATATATTTTCTCTTATTTTTGCCACTCTGGCAATACTGATACTTGTGAGAACTTGTTTTTTTTTTTTTATAAATTTGTATTTTTGATATAACTGTGAAACGAATCCAGTGACGAAATAAGAATGTGATATCGAGTGTAATTCGAGGACACGGGTAGATTCGAAAAAATCAAGTGTTCTTCGACTTTCTAACCGTGTGATGAATGACAGGGCATACTTCATCGCCACGACGGAAATAGAAAGACAAATTCGATGTGTGTAACAAAATGTGTTTAATGTTTTGATCAAATGGACAATTCAATAATATATTTCTTTTTTGTTGTGTTTTGTTTTTTGTCTGATAACTACTCTTGTTTCCCCCTTTTCACACAATTTTTATGTTATTCGTATTATGATAATGCATTTATAGGTTATGAGAAGTTTATATTTGTATTTTGAAAGAATATGTATATATTTATTCGGAGAATCCTTTGGGGGCAAAGGGGTATTAACACCATGTAAAATGCTTTTGCATATTTATTGGAAAACTGTCGGGGTAGAAGTCAATACATGTATTTAATTGTTTCATAACACAAAAATTCAGGTCTCAGGAATTTAGGTTAGAAAACCAATACGGTTACGGGAAATCAAGTTAAGCAGTTTACATTAGAATTCACATCTTTAGAGTAACTCAAATTCAAGAATAGAAATATCTATAGGGCAATTAACGCGATACGGTAAGGTAAATAAATAGGCTTTTAGCACTTGTTTAGGAAAAAGGATGTAGTTGTTTACGTATACTCCCCTTTCAATTATACTCTTTGGTCTTCGATGTTAGACAGGCCGACGAGTAGGCCTAGTTAATGTAGACACACATTTTTTATATATTTGATGGTTGTAAATATGAAGGAGTTCCGATCATGCAAACTGTATAGATGTTTTATATGTTGTACATCAAATTGTACAAGCAGTTAATTCCCTAACTCAGAGTAATCACCGTGTGGGCACAAACAACAACAACGCAACGCCACGGTGACAGTACACACAAACCTAGTATGCCTACCTGGTATTTTGGTACTAGCCAATTTTTTATACTAAAGTTTATTTCGCTCAAATACTACAATTTAAATTCTAAATTTATCAAAAGCTAAAATAATAATTTTACAGTGGATACTTTTAGGCGGATTTTGTGCAACACATTTATATTTATTATCTGGCCTCGTATGATACCACTTTTTCTTTTGGAAATATATCTATATTAAGTTCGAGTTCAACTGATGAAGTCTTATTGACAGAAACGATCGTCTTGAGATTTTGTTTTGGACTATTTTGTAAAACTATAACTGTGATATTGCTAATTATATTTATTTCCACAAACTCAATCAATTCGGAGATCCAAGGTCTGTGCTATATTTGCACTTACATTTCATTACAACTACATGTATCTTCTGATCTACTGTCATTTACATAGGATGATACCTTTCATCATTATCATTATCATCATCATCATCATCATCATCATTATCATTATCATCATTATCTGTAAGGACCAGATCTAATGTGCCAAACACTAAACACCACAATCAATTAATTTTTGTAAATACGTATATGCGGCTGTACAGTTTGCACATAGATATAATTAGCACGGATATCTTTATGTAATATTTTCGTAGAGTAGGAGTGGTTGTACCCTTGAGACGCTTCTCGGACGAAGACTATTTCACGAGTGTTTAAATCAATCGCTAAGACTCGAATTTCATTATTGGATAAACATAATATTATGAAAATATTTATTTAGAGAACACTAAGACAACCCAGATGCCCCAAGAAAATGCGAAGATTTACGAAGGGGAATTCATTGTGGTTGTAGGAGTCGGCAGCATCGAGGAACTAGGTACTATATTTTATATTATTTTTATAAGTTATTGAGGTATAGGTCAAGGGACAGTACACATATATGATGACTTTTTGGCAACAGGGGAAATTCAGAAGTGAGATCAGGTCCCATGGATGAGTAAGCTTACATGTCGAACTGTCACAGTCACCGCTAATAAACAGTTAAAGTGAAAGCAAACATATACGCTGAAGATACGCTGTATCCTCTGATATTGTTTAGTAAAATTTGAGAAAAAAATACTATATTTAACGATATGTCTCTTGTTACATATCCTTTAATTTTAAAAGAAAACTGAACAGGTAAACATATATAAACACAGGCAACCATGGTTTAAACACCTTTGTTTGGTTTATTACAATTTCAAGTACAAGTATGCCATTCCTTTATTTACATTTCTCAATCACCAAAGATACATCTTATTTGCAGTGTTGAAGTAATCAAGGTAATTATATTTACGCACGATATATGAAAATATTTTCAAGTAACACTTTGACGTCTGTCTGTCAATTATGCCGTAATTGATTGTAAGCCACAAAGTCACATGACAGGTCACATGTACTGCATCAAACAGATACTCTTATTTACATTTATAGATGAAAAATCGCTGGTAAACGAAGTTGGGAAGTGGAAAACTATTTTAGAAGACATCAAACGAGCGGAATAAGAAAGAACAAAAAGAATATATGATTCATGAAGAAATGTCATGGAACTTCTAATTTAGTAATATGTCCGAGTTGGAAGTTTCTATTTCATCGTACGACATGTATTAAATATGACCAAATTTTATGTGAATGTTGAAATAGTGCAGTGATTGTACAGAGAAACACTAGAATTTGGCTCAAGGGATTTTAAAAACGAAATGCACTTTCGCAGCATCATGTATCAACTAATAGAGAAACTCACAGTTGTGATACGCCAATCAGGTCTAAAACTTACTGATGATATCTACGCCGAACTTGGCCTTCTCATTGAACTCAAAATGTTTCCATGTAACATTTGCGACAGGCGTGGTCCTTCCGGACACCTGGTCCCATCCCGTTTGGGATTCACAATTTCCTGTCATGTCATGTCTGGATCATTTATATATTTAATATATTCCATTCCATCTATATGTCCATCTATCTATCGATCTACCTGTCTATCCAATCTATCTAATCTATCTATCTATCTATCTATCTATCTATCTATCTATCTATCACTTTGTATGCACGCCCATCTATCTATCTATCTATCTATCTATTTATCTATCTATCTATCTATCTATCTATCTATCTATCACTTTGTATGCACGCCCATCTATCTATCTATCTATCTATCTATCTATCTATCTATCTATCTATCTATCTATCTATCTATCTATCTGTTTGACCGTCTGTCTGTCCGTCCGTCTATCTATCTATGTGAGGTATAGTATGTCACACCTGTTATAAATTGATTAAGAACTGCTGTGTTTGTAAACATGTGCCAAATTTTCTGGTAAACCTATAGTCTATTCCTCTGGTACCTATATATAAAGATGTCACAAGTTTATTTTTAGAAATTGTCAAGAGGACGCATATTGTATAGTCTGTATGATCACCTTAATTTGTTTATACATTATACCATTATCTTGAATGCTGAATTACTTGAATTACTTGTGTTATCAGCAGCCTAATGTTGCACCCTATCTGCACTGACAACAGTTCATGCTACACACGTTAAAGCGATATAAGCTGTCACAATGATGATTTTTGTCCCATGACATATAGACGAGAATATGATAAAATGTATGTTCAAATACATTATCAAACACGTGAAACGTTGAAAAAGATTTTATTTTCGAAGTTATTTGTTTTATTAGAATTTAAGTTTTCCTGTACCTTAAAAAATCAGGCTGTATTTCCGTATGTTTAACTTTCAGATAAACTCTATAATATGTGTCTCGTAATTCGATCAGGGGTATATCGGTTCTTTACGCACTCGGTCTATCAGCAATCTCGGTTCTTGACACAATCAGCGTATGTTAAAGTCGGCCGATTATTATGTTTTTATATTTGCCTTTAAAATACACAAAGTGATTGTTATTGTAAAGTACATGTATTATGTAAAATATGTGCTTTTTACGCTATTTTTAAATACCTGGAGCGAATCAGATAAATATATGACTAAAATATCAGGTCACTTAAAGAAATGTTTCCAGACTTTAATGTTACCCTACAACGAATGCTGATGTTGCCAAAATCTAAACAATATAACTGTGAAAACTATGCGTACCTCATGTTTTACAATCGTTCCGCCATATCCGGTGGAGTTGGGCAGTTCATATGTGTCAAGAATGATAAAGCCGAGAAGTCCATGGAACGAGCTAAAAAAGGGTCGAGATTACCCGATATACCCGGTACGTGGACAATTTCAGAAAGGAATGTTTTGAAACGACGTAATAGACCGACTTTTCCTGATCTAAGTATGAAATGATGATGTAAATAAAATGAACAAGAATATAAAATATATTAACTACAAATAGCACGTGCTTATTGGACACTCGGTAATCTTCGGTAAAAATTACCGAAAGTTAATTTGCAATGCTCATAGTAATGACGGACAAACAAAAACTGACGCTACGGGTCACGTTTGGCACGATCGTTGCAATTATACGTATGTATTTCTTATTCTAACCACCAGCTAGTCTCTTTAGATATATATGAGATAAAACATTACATAAAATGGGTATGTGAAAATTTTCACCTTCGACAGCTCATATCGCTTTAAAAAAGTGGTACTTCATCTAAACCTGATGGCATATCCATATACGTTGTAAAAGTCTTGATGATTCACTAGATATAAATTTACACTCCAAACAATATTATGAAACACTGATGTTTACCTTAGGGGGTATCCTCCGGTTAACGGGTTTTTTCGTTTTTCTTTTTTGAGATTTTTTTTAGAAATTTTGAATCGACAACAGAAAAAGCAGATGTAAAAAGAAAGTAACTATTGGAGAGTTATCTTTCTTCCTTTGGCTAAAGATATATTCCCGTTTCTTTGCCAGCTATATCTTCAAACAAAAGTTTAGATAATTGAAAATTTCGATCCGTGTTTCATGTAATAATTTATCAATGATTTTAACCTAAAATATTTACAAAGCTCTTTTATTATTTCTAAAATAAACCTGCGATATAAAATAAATTAAAGATGAAAAGGGAGTAAATAAAAATAATGAAATAAATAGACAGAAATAAGATAATATCTTCAATTTGTTTTCTAAAAAACATGTTTTTATAACTTCTAAAACCAACCTGGGTTGCAGTTGATTGAAAAGAAAAATTAACGAGAAACAAAAAATAAAACACAATATAGACAGCAAACAAAAATAGTTAAATTAATAGATATGAGTAACAAAAAACACGTCACTAACAATCCAAACAAAAATTTCCTTCTCAGATATACTGAAGAGCAACGTTACGTGGCCACATATCAAACTGCAGTCAAAAATGAAAATTAAAGGGATGTTAAATTAATGTAATGCTATTGGTTCCACAGCATAGTTATTTTGTGTAATGGTTGACTTATTCAATGATTTCGTGAGTAAGACCAGAAATTACTTGAAGAACATTCACACAAATGATTTGTATGTTTTATTGTTTATTTATGCCACTTAATTTTTGTCCCTATATCGTTACATTAGAGATTTCAAGAATTATAATATAATTTCATTGATGTCATTAATGGTAACGTTGTTCTGTGTCAGTGTAGTTTCAGAATAAAATATTGCACTTGTCCATTCTTTTGTCTAAGATATACCAATAAGTGTCTAAGTTGAACCAACTTCAGCTCAATTTCAACAAAACAATGGAGAGGAACTGAACTTTATATCTATAAATTACAGAGAAAATCGATCGTGTATACAGTATCAATAGTTACTATAAATTTCATAATATCTTCACATATGTATACAACTATTGTGACAAAAATACCTAAATCATCAAATTTAGTTTATTTATACACCTGTCATTCCTGTGTACGACCAATTTAGATACTGTCCCGTTGTCTATGTGCAAATCACAGCATTCTAATTTTATCTTGGAACTGCTTATAGATTTTTATCAGCAAATTAAAGGATTATAGAAATGCTAATACTTCACAAACATGCAATAGTCTTACAGCAAACGAAAAACCTCTAAACCCTGGCCAGTTTTGGTGCTTATACGATATATAGGAGGAATGAAGCAGAATTTGATCTTTGCTCTGGATGTATGCCATTCTCGTAAGGATGTTGTAAATCATACGGAACGTTTCATATTTTCTTCGTCGTGCGCTGGGCGAAGGTACAGACACCAGCTCTTTAAATGTTCGAAAATTATTTGGGATGTAAATTGAAATTCATGACCACCACCCCCGCCCCGCCTATGCTAGGTAAATGTTCAAACCGATTGAGCAACAGCTAACGACATAGACAATTGATGATACCACCATGTAAATTCTAAACTCCTTTAAAAATCTAAACATCTCAAATGCATTTGTATTAACCTCTTTTGTAAAACTATAACTTCGGTATTTCTAATAATTGTTATGTAAAATTAACTATGTTTCGTCAACGGGTCTGAATTTAAATTTTATTTATTTTGATTATATCACACAGGAAACGTCATATCTTATTTCAGATTTTTTTATTTTCTTCTTGCTTATGTTGACACTGATATTTCCTCATACACGCATCCCACATCTCCGAACCGGTAACATAATGTGTGCGCAAAACTTCATTTTAAAGTTATTACGGTGCGTTGGAAAGAAAATTAATTTTATATGAAATTACATCTAATTGACTTGTCAATGTTACATTGAAAATGAACAAATATGCAAGAAAATTGATATATCAAAATATTGTTTAGTAAAATAGTTGCTAATTGAATCTACATCATCAAATGATTTAACCAAAGCGATATTTTACATAGTGATCGTTATCACCGGTTTTTTCTTTGAACACCTGCATTGTCAGGTAATATCATCACAGGTATAATTGAAAAAGATGAAAAATGAAATAAAATTTAAATGATTTTCTTCACAAAGTGGCAGCTGTGAGGGCCATTTTATATGTTTATTTTATATGTGTCTAATTGACCATGTTAAATAACATCCGAAGCGTTCAGTGATCGACTAATGCACATACAGCTGGTGGAGTTAGATGATTTCCGGAATTTTCTATCTATGTTGCGGTAGCTATACATTATGGAATAAATTAGAACTTGCTATATTAATACTTAGGTGTTAAAGCATCCATTTATATCAGACAGTAATCTACGTTTTATTTAATAAAGATATATAAATTTATTGGCGCTTGGTATGTTATAGCCTTGTATTTGATAGGAGGTAAAGTTGACATTTCTTCATTAAAATACAGTGAAACATTGCCTTAAAGGGGCATTACCTGTGCTTTTTTCATTTTTTTTTCATTCTGGATTACTACTTAGATTGATATACAATAACAAAAATGAGATATACACAGGCATAAACATTCCTAAATCACTAAATATTTTGTGAAATCTTCTTGAAAAATCAGGTTTAGCACTTCTTCTAAACTTGCAATTGATTAACTCAACTTTAATATTTGTATATCAATACCACTGTCGACCTGACCTTAGGTATATCATTTTTTATGTCTGTATATAGCTCTAATTTGTTATTGTACATCAAGTACAAGTAGTAAAAGTAGAAACAAAATAGAAACATGGTTTGGTAAACACAGCTAATGACCCTTGAATGATACTTCGCTTTGGAAAATTATTCGGATTTAAGAAAGTGAATATTCAATATCATAATAAATTCTTGATTTTGCGTAGATACCTCCATTTAAATTCAAAATCCTTCATTAGCTAAGATTATGTTTACAATTGTTAGTCTAAGACGGTTTTGGTTTGATATTTAGATTTATTATATGGCCATGTATGATACCACTTTATCTTTCGAAAATATACATCTATTTTCAGTGGAGCTCAACTAATGAAGTGTAATTGACAGAAACGATTGGTACATTGGTTTTTAGTCGTTTTTCAAAACAATGACTTTGGTATTATGTTTATAGTATTGATAACCATTGGTTCGTCGTCATTGCTGGTGGACAGTATGTGTCCACGAGGGTACACATAAACCTAGTGCCTGGTATTTCGGTACCGACTGATAGTCTTATACTAAAGTAATATAATTCACTGATAGCACCATTAAAAGTTTAAATTCCCCATATGCTAAGACAGTAATCTTTTTTACAGTGGTTACTCTTAAACGATCTTGGACATAAATTGAGGTTTTATTAATTTCTAGTTTATTTTTTGGTTTGTTTGTTTTAATTATGATACCGATGTATCTTTTGAAAATATACATCTGTTTCAAATTTGTGCTCCGCTGATGAAGAAATTGACAGAAACAATCGTCTTAAGCATTGCTTTTTGCCCGATTTTCTAAACTATAACTTTGGCATTATGTTGTCAATATTGATAAGCACAAATAAGTAATATAGCACCTTGCTAATTAAATCACTCTGATTCAGCCAGTAGCCAATAAAATTTCACTGTATATGCATTTTTGTATATGAGAAGTACCTCGGCGACTTATATTTAGTATCGATTTGTCAGGCAGGGTGGAAAATAATTTCATTTGTTCTTTTCTTTTGGTTTTATGGCATATGTTCCTACAACACTTTTCAACTTTATGGAAACGTTATCAGCTTTTAGCTGTGGCTGTCATAACCTTGGACCTTTTCTATAGACGTGTTCAAATGTTTTCTTGTTTTGTTATAGTTCCACGCCTTGTGTAACATCCATTTGTAATATTAGCTTGGTCATTGACTTTATATCTAAATCAATAAACGTTTGAAGAAGGAAAAATCGGTACCTTTTTAAAAAACAATCTAGGGAAAAAACAAGGAAACGACATATAACCTTGGTCTTCAGTATGCAAGCAAATAAATGCTACCTGATCTACACCTGATCCCGTCTCCACATTTACCAGAGGTAATTATTTATCCAATGTCTATTTTATTTAGAACATAAATCAGTATATTTGTTCAGGAAACATCGAACTAAATGTAATCAGGAATTTCCTTTGTTGACGATTTTAACCATTTCTACATAATAGTGAAGAGTTTTGGGCTTTCGCTGTTGATGATAAGTCGAATGCGAAATAAATCTTAATTAAAGGTGTTTTTTTTAAAATGCTTTACTTCAGATTGTCAGATATATATTTGATTCAATTGTGTACATTGAATTCTGGTCCATTCAAACAATGCGAATTGAGTCAAAGGACTAGTAAAACATTTCTAGGGTTCTATATAAAAATTTCAGATATCAAAGTATAAATCAATAGAATGTCAAGGACATAGATACAAATCCGGTAAAAATGGACAAACACGGACCTCTGGAAACCAAGAAGTGGGATCAGGTGCCATGGAGGAGTAAGCATCCCCTGTCGACCGGTCACACCCGCCGTGAGTCCACAGTCAAGTCCAATGAAACAAGTGAGGAGTGTATCCTCGTCACAATTGGTACAGACGTCTCAACAACCGCCAACGAAAAGGCAACTATAACATACAGTTCCGCAATGGATATTGTTGTGGGGTTGTAATTTGGATAATGGGGATAATATGAAATGAAAAAGAAAAACTTTTACTCTTTCTTGAAAACGAATACTATTTTAGACTTTAAATATTTACCTCTCTATATTCCATCCCCTCTCATCCTCCCTCTCCCCGTTCTCGTTTTATACTCTCTCTCTCTCTCTCTCTCTCTCTCTCTCTCTCTCTCTCTCTCTCTCTCTCTCTCTCTCTCTCTCTCTCTCTCTCTCTCTCTCTCTGTCTGTCTCTCTCTCTCTCTCTCTCTGTCTCTCTCTCTCTCTCTCTCTCTCTCTCTCTCTCTCTCTCTCTCTCTCTCTCTCTCTCTCTCTCTCTCTCTCTCTCTCTCTCTCTCTCTCTCTCTCTCTCTCTCTCTCTCTCTCTCTCTCTCTCTCTCTCTCTCTCTCTCTCACACACACACACAATTTGTTATACCGTAAATTAATTTGTCGGAGTTCGCATGAACTCATTCTCTGCATTTAATGTCATTTTACTTTTATAGCGCAATTGATAAACATATCATGTTCAAAATATGTTTGACAACGAACAGTTTCCAAATCAATTAGTTGAAACTATTGAGTTGTTATTTGTAATGAATTTGTCTGCAGACTTACAAACCAAGTCGCAAGTCCAAATGTGTTTACACGTTGTTATTACAATTATACCATGCCGCAACATAAACGTGTAATTGACACGTTTTTTGTGCTTTCAATCACCAAGTTTAGATCGATGTACCAATAGGTTAACAACATTCTTTCTTCAAATGCTAAGATAAAGATCTCAGCCATTAGGGCTAACTATTTTACGACACCGCGTCTAGATTTTGGCACATAGCTTTGTAAGAACACATGTCTTGCGACTGACTTTTACCGGTGTGTTGATGGCTATATGTAGATTTAATTGAAAGATTTATAATTTTCTAGTTCCGAACTATTCCTCGCTAATGATATTGCTATGGAAGCCAATAGATGTCTTGTGTAAAAGTAAAGGTTAATTCGTTCGATCTCACGGCATAGTCTTTTGTTGACTATGGTAATGTATGTGAAATGTAAGACGAAGTGAATATGTTCATTGTCGTAAAAGGTCGGAAAATAACAAGGGGCCAACATTTCCATCAATAATGTCGTTATAACAAGATGAAACTTCGTCAAAACATATTATGTCGCTATAACCAAATCTCTATTATCTTTTTATTGTTGTATATAATATTGTTTAAAAAATATATCACATTTAGATAATAACGATGTACAAATGTATCATAACAATTCGGAATTAGAATAGATTGTTCTGCATAATGAAATCGTAACATTAAGAACAAAATGTAACTGGCATATTTGGGTGACAAGGGATTCAGGTAGTCAGGGTCACGTTAAATTACCACGTACTTAATAACCCAACTAACAAACTGGCATATTGCAAAATGAATCCATGGTTATTCCTGTCTGTAAATCGCGTTTAATGTCAACAGTTTGCAAATTTTACAGTAGGTATAATGATCGTGTTTGCAATTTAAGTGTTTCACTGAAATGTTGAATTGCCTGCTCGATAGTGTTTGTTGAAGCGTCTTTACGGGGATCATTCCCCAACTTTTTCATTTGAATTTGAATTTGAACTCACGGCCGGTGTGACCGATCGACAGGGATGGATACTTCCTCCATGGAATCTGATCCCACCTCTGGATTTTCAGAAGTTCATATATGCCCAATTTTTTTTACTTGATTTGTATATTCATGAACTTAACATAACTAACACTTTGATCTATGTGTAATTCTTATTAATCACAATTAACGGAAAACATTGGTCATTCTATACTACATAAACAGTCGAATCTGTCATATTATGCCACGAAATATTTTCTTACAAAATCACCTCTGAATTCTTTGATTACGACGCCGAGATATTAAAAAGTATTTTTTTTTAAATTACCTTAAATACGAGATGTAAATGGTTTTTTAGGATACCATTCCAATGAAGTGGAAATTCGTCATTGTTGTAACGACATTATATTTTAAGATAATGATATTGTATTTCTTGTCATTATAACATTAAAACGCATTTTGATGTCACATACAAGTATCACTTGATATCACAGCATAATGTCCATGTATTACTGAAAGATAATCCGTAACCATTTATACCTGTATCAAATTTTAGGAACACTTTTAATATATAAAGGAACTTTTATAGAGTATGTAGGATAAATTACGTTATGTTTCGTAACTTATATATTATTTGGATACACCTTCGTGCACTAAAGCTATACAAACAACCAACGATCTATTACTTTTATTAAATAAACTTTTCATCCTTGCAGAGTTTAAACGTGCCGACTACGACGCACGCGGGTAAGATTTATAGTGAGTTTTTATATAAAACCGATAGGCCCTAAAATAAATTGTCCAATTCTCTAATTGTTTTGTTATTTATATTGTTCTGCTTTAATGTAGTGATAATGTATGAATCATAAAGGAATTATCAGTAACATAAGTTTACGAGACGCTGAGATAAAGACTCCGCATACGACAGTTTGTGAAAGGGCCTTTTTAACTTTTTAGCACTTCTAGGCTTTCGTATTCGTCTGTCTAATGAAGAAATTTTTTACCGTCAGAATATTACAGGAAATAGAGAAAGGAGGGTGAAAGTTTTGGAGTGTTTGTGAATTTATCTTAATTGAATGTTTGCTCTCATTTTTAGTTTTCCATCAAACTACAAAGTGATATACCCCTTACAAGCTGTAACAAAAGCTTGAATAGTTTCCAGTTTGTAATGACTTATCTGTTACGCCGTACCAGTCAAAACATGTGTATAACTATGTCTCCCAAAAACTTTACACCCATTTGAAAAGCAAAGTCGAATTCTTTTTGAGTAAATTTATGTTAAAATGATCCTCATATTCGCTGGTTCTAAATGCATGCAACGATTTGCTTATTACAATGGTTATAATGTCCATACCAAATGTACTATATAAAGGTTGATGGAAACTGAAATCATACAACAACTACTACATCTACTTCAACTTCTTCTTCTGCTATTACTATAACTACTATTTCTACTACCATCATTACTACTACTGCTACTACTACTACTGCTACTACTACTACTACTACTACTACTACTACTACTACTACTACTACTACTGCTACTACTTCTTCTATCTACTACTACTATTACTTCTACTGTTTCTTATACTACTACTACTATATTGACGTATCTAATGCGTTTCTGTTTTACCAATGTAATGACCAAAACTTGTTGCGATAATGTTGACCGTGATACTAAGTCAATAAACATACACAGAGATGAGATAGAAGATGTTCTGAGAATTTTAGAGAGAGAGAGAGTAATGACCACAAACTTGTTGCGTTGCGAATGTAATTTCCGTGAAGGGGCTACTTTATATGACATTTTAAACATACACAGAGAGAGAGAGAGAGAGAGAGAGAGAGAGAGAGAGAGAGAGAGAGAGAGAGAGAGAGAGAGAGAGAGAGAGAGAGAGAGAGAGAGAGAGAGATAGAGAGTTGTGATTTCATTGAACTTTTCAAATTTATTACAAATCAAAGTGATTACAATATTTGATAAAATCCGTATCAATTACGATGATTTATAGTAATTTATAAAAATTTGACACATTTGCGTTTAGGTCATGGAAAGAAAATTTCCCATTGGAACGAGTTGTTTTACTTCAGGCTAAATGTATTTAGGAAACACGCCCCAATGACAAAGCTACGTTAAAACAGAGCCAAGGCAGCTGGTCCCGGTTAATGGGTATATTGCTGTTATAAAAGTGATTAGAAATATTCATAAATAAAACAAAACTAATATATCAAGAATGGTGTGTTGAAAATTTTACACGAATCATTAAGAATGGTATTTTGAAGTCAGATTAACTGATTGATATTTTTCATACAGTCGTGTGTGAAAATTGTATCTGTTTTGGCATAGCTTTAATGCAGTGAAATAGTTTCAAATGTGTTCTAAATGTTTAGGTAAATGGTCTATGTATTGATAGAATTGTTATATTTTGGAAATCAGGACTTAATATTTACGTATGGTGTGAAAGTGTTCTGCAAAGATATTTAGACGAAAAGCTATGGGCATTTGCAAATAATTTTGTGATGAAATACTTTTATTACACAGTTAAAAGTAATATACTCACGGCGGGTGTGACCGGTCGACAGGGGATGATTACTCCTCCATGGCACCTGATCCCACCTCTTGGTTTCCAGAGGTCCGTGTTTGTCCAGTTTTACCGGATTTGTATCTATGTCCTGGACATCCTATCGATTTATACTTTGGTATCTGAGATTTTTATACTGGTATAATCTACTTCCATCTTTTGAAGTCATATTTCAAGTGTGAGGGAAGAAATATCCAACATTGAAATTAAAAACTTTCGCTTAAGCATTCCATTAAGGAATACCAATATGTATAACAAGTTACTATATTATTTTTACAATAAAACAGAAAATTGCTAATACATATTACTGGATATAATGAAAAATGAAAGGAATTCTAAACATAAACAGAACAAAAAGACAGACAGATTTGGCAACACATTTAAATTTATAATTTGGCCTTGTATGATACCACTCATATATAACTAACGAAGTTTTATTTACAGGAACGATCGTTTCGAGTATTTGTTTTGGACTCCTTTGCAAAACCATAACTTTGGCATTGTTAATAATATTTATAACCACTGGGTCGTTGCCACCGTTGATGGACCGTTTGAGTCCCCGTGTGCATACATAAACCCTGTACCTAGTTTATCGGTACAAGCCGATTATTTTATACCAAAGTAATATTTCGCTCAGATACAACCATTTGTATTCAAAAATTCTCAAAAGCGAAATATTCCTTTAACAGTGTATACTCGTAGACGGATTTGGCAACACATATCGATTTATGATTTGGCCTTGTATGATACCACTTTTTCTTTCGGAAATATATTTATATAAAATTCGAGCTCAACTGATGAAGTCTTATTGTCAGAAATAACCATCTTCAGAATTTGTTTTGGACTTTAAAACTATAACTTTGCTAATATTTATGATATAGATTAATAGATCATAGACAGATAGACAGATCTGGACTAAGAGCCTGTCTTTGGCTTTAGATAAAATATTTGTTCATTTTTATGAATTTAGTCGCGAGGCTAGGTAAGAATGAACCACTGTATATTATCAACAGTTAAGCGATATCCCTAAGTTCTATATTATAATTAGAAATGAAAGAAATTTATTTGCATATTTTCTTTGATGATTTTGTATTTTATTTTAAATCTAGTCAACACAGGATAAGAGGCAATGACTTCATTATGTTCGACAATAACTAAATCAGCAGTTTATATTATTCTAAACTTCTCAAAAGCAAAACGAATCTGACGACACATTTCGATTTATTATCTTATCATATACGATGCTTTTTTTCTTTCTGAAATATAAATTTACATAATTTATATATGGCATTTATATTAAATTTTAGCTCAACTGCTGAAGTATTATTGAAAAAACTGCCCTTTTTGGTAAAACCATAACTTGGTATTGTTTATTATATTTGGAATCTCAGAGGGATAAGTAAAATATGGCTTAGATTCATAGGAAATATAGCTTAGGCACGGCGGAAAATAAACTTTTCTCCCTAAAAGATGTCTATACATTAAATTCATAGATACCAAATTATATGTAACTTGTGTTTGGTTATTTACAGATGCAAAGGGAGACAATTTCGCAACGACTATATTAATCAGTTTGCATTATTAATCTAATTTTTAATTTCAAGGATAATTGAAAAAAGTAAACTTATCCATAAGGCCAAATACAATTATCTGTGTTTCCGGTTTTATGAACGTACATTTCTTTCCTCATGTCTTATTGACAGCAAATATCGCCTTGACCATCTGCACACATCATATATTTGCTTACACACACCATACGTTTTCTTAAACACAATATACATTTGCTTACACATCTATATTTGTTTCCATAGATATCATACATTAGCTTACATGCACATATCATACATTAGCTTACACGCACATATCATACATTAGCTTACACGCACATATCATACATTAGCTTACATACACATATCATACATTAGCTTACATGCACATATCATACATTAGCTTACACGCACATATCATACATTAGCTTACACACATCATACATTAGCTTACATGCACATATCATACATTAGCTTACATGCACATATCATACATTAGCTTACATGCACATATCATACATTAGCTTACATGCACATATCATACATTAGCTTACACACATCATACATTCCATGAGTATTTATAACACATTTGTAATATTGATTTTCTTTAATATATTTAAACAGTTTTAACGCAATTAGAATATGCCGCGACCATAGCAACAGTCTGTCAACCAGGCAGTCCGGGCATGTTACAGTTGCACGCATCGCCGCCAAGTTGAATCGAGCACAGATAATCACAAATGTCGGTGGTGGATCCTGGGGCCATGGTCGTGTGACCATGAATGATGTGGTCGTGGTGTGCATGGTAATTTTCTGAAGGATGTATAACCATGCTGTTCTCACGATTATTCTTCGTCAAACCTGTAATTGTGATAAGACAGTTAAAAAGGTTCAGCATCAGACTCTACCTTCCCTATTACCTTTCTACAACTTAAAATATTTTTTTTCCTTTAT
Source organism: Atrina japonica (assembly GCA_030159075.1). NCBI lineage: Eukaryota > Metazoa > Mollusca > Bivalvia > Pterioida > Pinnidae > Atrina > Atrina japonica. The sequence continues at coordinate 262,269 of BROG01000190.1, read as the reverse complement.
TGTTTTTCAATCTCGTCATGAATTATTACGTGAAGTTCTGCATATTTTGACATGTGAAACGAACTATATGTCAATACATTGATAATATTGTCCTAGTAGCATAGTGGTTAGCAAACTGGCTTCTCACCAATGTCACCCGGATTCGATCCTTTGATTGGACAAGGGAGTATGTGAAATGGTATTGATGGGGTTTTCTCCCACAACAAAGATCCCCGCATTTTAACATCAGGGCCAACGAGAGACATTACTTTAAGTTGACATTACTTGTTTGTTAATTGTTGATAATTAAAGTTTAAAAAGTCGTAAGTCACCGCAAACTGTTGTAATATGCAACATAATAAACTGACCGGGGGTGGTGATTGGAATACGTTACAATTTTTCATACCTTTATGTTCCATGTGTTTTTTCTCATAAAATCACTGATACATATGCTATAGTACATTCCGATGCTGTTAACAATTTGGCAAATAGGTTTTGTTTTGTTCCGAACTTATATTACCATTTTCGGCCAGGTCCCTTTTTTATTGCCACCAAATGTAGGGATACATGTTTCAGAAGTAAAGTAGTTCCCAAATAAACTGTTATTAATATTTGCTTGTTAAATGCTTTGTAAAATATGCATATATTTAGTGTTGAGAAAAAGGCCACTAGATTTTTATATTAATGAATCACAAAATTTATTTATATGAAGTCTAACTGAGGCAAGAATTGGGTATATCATAGTAATTTAGTGGTTAAAGTATATCTAGTTGTAGAAGGAATAATACAAACGAATTAACAAAAAAAAAAAAAATAAATAAAAAAAAAAGAAGTAAAACAAACGAATTCAGAAATATTTATCTAAGTGACAAAACCAAAACGAAATACAAAGGGAAATAACTTACCATCCTTCAGAGCAGCGCATTGACAGTTGATTTTGGATTTAGAATTGGGTAAGGAACATTTTATGATGCAAGTCATACTCATAGATTGTGACGTCATGATTTGTGCACAGCACATGGCGCAAAATAGGAGAAAGGCAGTCAGGTATCCTTTCATTTTGTCTGCAATCGAAAAGAAAAAAAAATTGAAATAATATATTCGATTAGAATAACTGTTAGATATGATTATAAACATAACAATGTTGTTGAATCATTATGAATCCTAGTAGACATGGAAGAATGACTGAAACTCACATTATTCTCACATATTTCATCAGCTCAATAAGATGAGCGTAAATTCCATAAACTCTGTGAGTAAGCCACGCCCACCACTAGAACAACTTTGTGACAGTATACATTACGTCACTACACTGCCACTGCAATCAGTAGTAAATAACACAATGGCAACAATCTATTCATTACCCCGAGGGTATACATCAATCCAGTACCTGGTATTTCGGTGCCAGCCGATTATTTTATGTAACTCCTCAAATCTTAGATATTCTTTTTTTTTTTGCAATGGGTACTCTTAGAGGAATTTGGCAACTCATTTAGATTGACCATTTGGCTTTGTATGGTACCCTTTATTTTAAAATATACATTTATATTAAATTGGAGCTCAACTGATGAAGTGTTATTGACAGAGACGATCGTCTTGAACATTTTTTTTGGTCTTTTGTAAAACTATAACTTTGGTATTGTTAATATTTTTATAACCACTGGGCCCTAGTCACTGCTGGTGGATCGTATAAAAAATCTCAGACATCAAAGTGTAAATCTTTAGGATGTCCAGGATATAGGTACAAATCTGGTAAAAATGGACAAACACGGACTTCTTTAATCAAGAGGCGGGATCAGGTGCCATGGAGGAGTAAGCACCACTGTCGACCGGTCACACCCGCATCTGACATCTGGACATCTGAGTACCCGAAGGTATACATAAACCCAGTGCTTGGTATTTCTGTTCCAGCCGATTATTTTGTGCATGCAATCTCAGATACCAAAGTATAAATCTTAAGGATGTCGAGGATATATATCCAAATTTGGTAAAAAAAAATGGACAAACGCGGACCTTCGGAAATCAATTAGTGGAATCAGATATCAAGTAGGAGTAAGCATCCAATGTCGACCGGTCTCACCAGCCGAGAGTCCACGGCCAAATCCAAAGGAAATTATTGAGGAACATATCCTCGTCATAATTGGTACAGACGTCTCAAAGAACCGCTATCAAATAGTTAACTCAACATTTCATTTTATGTAAGAGCTCAGAACAGCTTTTACATGACACAGATAAAACGTTTGTTTCTTATATTTCAATAACACTATGAGTCTATTGTTCATTTATGCTTTCATAAATGAGTTCAACATTGTTTAAAATAATACGTATCCATAAACTATTGCAATATCTTCCCCCGCATGACCCTTGTGTTATCATTGACAATAAGCATAGACGCAATATTGACGTTTAATAGATAACCCAATTGAAATGCATGGCACCTTAATTGGGTCATCCATTTTTCATATTTTCCACCATTAAGTAAAATAAGTAGTTTACAATTTCGGTTTTATCCTTTCCCAAACGCTAGCCTTGTTCCAGTTTTCATGACATTAATTGCATAAAAACAAGGACTTCAAACCAAACACAGATTATCATTAGTTTCTTGGATACCATTAACAATATGAGTACTTCATCACGAATAATTACATTTTGTTTTTATCATAATCTATTTTTCACATCCTAATCAAATTCATAGCATACCATAAATTGGGATATTTTGGCGTTGCTAAAATTTGGCCACTTTGGTCATACAATGAAGGGTTATATTTTGGCCAATTAAAGTTTGGCCATTGGTCTAATCTGCCTTTTCAATATTCCCCTTGTTTAGTTCCTATATTTCTTTACCCTAATGAGTAACCACCTGCTCTCTGACCAACGACCGCTCAAATTAAGCTATAGGAATTAACATTACAAATAATTCCGGATTAATATTAGAAACCTATCTAATTTTTCCAGCCGTCGAACGTGTATATATTTTGGACAGTTTAATTTTGGCCATTTTAATAGTGTGGCCCATTGGCCAAAAATGAAATAATGACCAAAATATCCCAATATACGGTAATCAATTTCATGATAATATTTCTCGAGGTAATATAAACGTTTGGGTGCCAAAAGAGATTAGATCATGTGAAAATTCACTATGCGTCTATGGATGTCGAGAAAGAAGGTCTATCTAATGATACAAAATCAAAACTTAATCGTATTCACCCGTATACTGTTACTTGTTCTGATCAGTATATAACACTGAAATCTAACGGTGAAGCTCGATCTTAGATGTCCTTTTCTTGAAAAAAATTATAAGAATTTATTTGGTTACATTTACACTATGTCCTCCTTTAGACTAGTAAACAGAAATAGCGTATAATAATACAGTTACAATACAGAATTCAATACGCCCTTGCAAAACGTAATGTCGTATTACACTGCAGTTGGATACGTAAATTTCGCCGGAGCTACATTTATAAATGGGATTCATGTAATCCAAAATATTTGATGGCTTCGTTATGAATGAATGCGGAATGAATTTTAAATTTGTGTACACATATAGATAAATAAGGGACATGTAATAAACACAAAACCAAAACATACCTTTAAAATCATGTACACAAATACTACCAAAAACAAAAACCATGAAAAGTCGTTAACTGAATTCGAAATGTTACTATAAAAGATATCTTCTTGATATGTATTCAGAAAAAAGGAAGCAAATTAACTTGGCAACCACGCCTAAAGTATTTACTATCATAGCAACTCGCTTCCCCTCCTTTTTGTAATGTACCATGTAAATGATCAGAAAGATGTTAATATATGAAAAAAAAATCCCAGATACCAAAGTATAAATCTTTAGGATGTCAAGGATACAGATACAAATCTGGTAAAAACTGGACAAACACGGACCTCTGGAAATCAAAAGATGGGATCAGGTGCCATGGAGAAGTAAGCATCCCCTGTTGACCGGTCACACCCGCCATGAGTCTACATTGATAGTCAAAGATGATGTCGGAGCACTTACCCGTTTTTAATTATTACACTGGCGGACACCTTATTACAATTTACCCGAGGATAAACCACCAACTATTTTCAAGTAATCTTTAAAGCGTGTGTTACTTTTGAAGAGAAAAATATAAGATTTGATTCCTCAGTTACCATCCAATAACTTTGATTCATTCAAGTGCTCTCAACATATTTATTTATCATTATATAATATATATTAGGACATAATTTAGGATTTACCTTCGCGCTGTTCAGATAAATACTAACAGAACAGACGGTTCTGCTCAGATAAAAATAGTATATTAAGTGCTTACCTAGTTATTTGAAATCGAGTTAAATTACCTGACTTTCTGCTTTTTAAACTCATATTCCCATGTTGAAATAAATGAAATATTGATTTACATGTCTGTTGACAGTTGTTAGATCGAGCGACTGTACCAATCTGTACAAAGATTCATTACTCACTTGCTGCATTCGTATTCGTTTGTGGACTCACGGCGGGTGTGACCGGTCAACAGGGGATGCTTACTCCACCATGGTACCTGATCCCATTTCTCGATTTTCAGAGGTCTGTGTCTGTCCAACGTTCGCTAGGTTTGTATAATGTCTCCGTAACATTTTGTATATTAATTCTTTCGCAGCTGTGAATTTTATATGCATATCTATTTCCCTAACCGTTGTTTTGTGTTCAACAAAACACCTTCCTAAAGAAATGCCACCAAAGTGAAGTGAAACAACGTTTTACCTATGCCAGTGCAATGGGTTATCTTTAGCCTGCCACGATACTGATGCATGGAACTCAGCTTTAAGTCTCATATGGCAAACCCGTGGCCTTCACTATTTGAGACTGACGTTTTGAGAAAGAATATTCAGTACTTTGATAAATTGCATTGGAATAAAACAATGAAAAGTATCTAACCCGAGTCCCACTGGTTGTCAGGTTGTTGCTCTAAACAATTAAGGCATCGATACCTGTATCAGTATTTACAACAGTGAACATGGATATGAGACATCGCTTATTCTCCCTGAATGGGTCTAACGCACATTCAACTTCATAACTCTAATTGATAATTCTAATTTATGTTTTGTAAACACCGAAACTAATGCAACAGATTTTGTTACTGTATTAAAATAGTTACTGTCGTAAAGATCGAACAAAATGTATCGAAATAAACCCATGGCAGGATGTAGCATGACAGACAAATGAAATTATCTACGTATTGCATGTTGATTAGCCGTACTTTGTTCACAAAGACAAAAGACACAGATTAAACAATGGTGGAAATAAATATGTCTTTCTATTAAAATATAGTGTATACAAACTTAAGCAATGGTTAAACTTTAACTATTCGACAGACGTTTCAATAAAATAATGGATATTTCTTAAACACACGTATGACGAAATATTTCACCTATATTATAGTTTAAAGTTTAAACTTTATTTATTTTACAATGATTGACAAACAAGTTAAAGCAACTTATATAAATATTTTTCGTTGGCTCCGATGTTAAGTTGACAAATCTTATATTAATGGACAGAGTAGCTCATCTGGTAGATCGCCAGATCCTCAACATGAAGGTCCCTGTTCGATCCCCAGTAGTGCCAGATTTTCAGAGGTGAGATTTTATCTCCTGTCCATACCGCTTTATGTCCAGATAAATGGTAAATTATCTAAGATGTGCAGTTTGATTACCTTCGTCAGATTGTACAAATGTAGCAGAAGTCGTTGGAAATACGAAAATACGGACCAATCAAACAAGGACATAAATACATATTAAACACCCCTCTACCTACCTCACAAGGACGAATGGCAAGGGCTTTTAAGTAGTCACGCCGGCCGCTCGTTAACTCAAACCAAAGCAGCTATAGGAATATGTTATTTTCCCGATATGCATGTTTCAGTATATGACTGTGCAAGATCATTTCTAGAATAACAGATATCACTTCACCACTGATATAATATATAAGCTTTAACTTACCTTTTTGTTTGTTTGTAAGAAATATCCAAGTAAACGCAGAAAGGCTAATCACATCACCTTATATACAAACAGTTTCGAGATAAACCGGAGTTGCACAGGTTTGCACCGTTTCAGTTTTATCTTTTAAATACTAATTATATTTTCAATTCGCTTAGATCTAAAGTACTGTTGGCACTTAGTATGACAATAAATTCATCATTTTGTAAAATAAACACACACTTGAAGCACGCGATAACAGTCGCCGTGAATTGATAGTCTTTTAATGTCATCTGAAGAGATTTCGTGAGACAAGGAGATAATAATAGTCAAAATTAGAACAAAACCAACTTTGGGTCAATTGAAAACTATCTTATCAAACTTCCAAGGGCTCTCAGGACTTATACATATATATATATATATATATATGTAAGGTATACTCTCCTTTGCCGTTTTATATCACGATTAAGTTGTAACTTATTGCACCCAATCATTGACCTTTCGGAATGGCCATGGATATTATTAGGTCGTGTTGAATTTTCATACACTAAAAACAAAACAAAATAAGCTAACAATATAGTTATAAACTAAACTCAACAAAAAGAAGATAGAACGTAAAGCAAAACAGATAAAATTTCTAGGGTAAATAATGTATAGCTAAAATCATAACCCATATTCATAATCTATTTCAAACTCATGGTAACGCATTTTATAAGCAGTGAGGATCGGTTTTGATTATGTATCGATTCACTTTATTAAATTATTAAATTTAGAATTAATAAAACAACGATATAGAAATAAAACCGTAATTATTTTAAAGTTCATTCCCCATTAAATATCACAAACAAACAAACGACAAAAAAAAACCCAAAAAACAAATAAAAAACACCTAAATAATTCCAAGAAACAAAAATATCGCGTCTACAGAAACACTGAAAATGAATCTGAAATAGATTACAAAACAGAAATGTACACATGTTTTAATTAGAGTAATGTTACTAAACATTATATTGATATTCACGTATATTCACAATATTTTAACTTCCTTGTCAAAATGATAAAAAGTTTGTAGAATTATTAACCCGTTCACCCCTGGATATCTGAGTGGTATGTTATTTTCTTTTCTTTAAGACCAGTCTATTATGGCTTGTAGGGTTGAGCGGGTTAATAACACTTCCTACACACTTCCCATGTACTTAAAAAGTTAAATATAAAATATCTAAGATACCAAAGTATAATTCGTCCGGATGTATACGATATATGGTGAACATCTCAAAGTTTGACCTGATTTAAGCAGAAGCGTGAAGCACGCGCTTAAAACAGCCGTATGGCCGATTGGCCAGAACATAAAAAAACCTACTGGGTAATGTTTTGCACTAATATGACCTTTGTGATCGGAGATACATATTACATTGTACATAAGTATTTTGATACAGATAAATTAATTAATTAATTAATTAATTAATAATAATAATAATAATAATAATAATAATAATAATAATAATGATAATAATAGTTAAAACAAATAATCAGCCTCAAAGATTTCAATTATTATATCTTATTACCGTGGTATCAATATAACGCAAAATTAAACAAAAACTACCTATCGAACAATTTCTTTCACTTCTCTAAATTTCAGATTATCGTCTATAAAGGGCAAAATTGAAATCACATGAGAGAGAGAGAGAGAGAGAGAGAGAGAGAGAGAGAGAGAGAGAGAGAGAGAGAGAGAGAGAGAGAGAGAGAGAGAGAGAGAGAGAGAGAGAGAGATAGCAACCAATGGGAAAAATGTAAACTTGAAAAACTATCAGGTTTTAGGTTTTCAAACTATTACAAAAACTACAACATTATTTTGACTCAATTGATAGTACCATGGACAAAATATATGCTATAGGTCATCACATGTTCAAGATTGTGCTATAATTAAAAGTGTGGTTAAAGAGACAGTATACAAACATAGGCACAGAAGTCTGATTAATAGAAGACAAAAATATTAAAAGGCCTCATACAAAGAGATGATGCAATATCATTACGCTTAAAGTATTATCAAAGATTGTTGTCATAGTTGATGAACGTTCATGATGAACATGCAGCAGTCTAGAGTCAAGAAGATCAACTAATTATACTGTCCTCGTTGAAGTTCGGTTTTAATTTTTCTTGTTATTCGATAATTTCAACACGGCTGGACACTCGAACCATGGTACGGGTAATTGAACCGTCATAGAGGGTTAAACAAACAGAAAATTTTCAGAATGTCTATCTCTCAAAATTGATGGCATATCAAATCGAATTAGATCCCGACCGTAACATTATTACCGGCGAATGGCCAGAGAATATAAAAATATAAATAATGAATTAAAAATGGCCATGAAATTCTTCATCCGAACAGATCGGGCCTATTAAAGAGATTTAAAACGCTGACCGTTAAAGTGACGGATCCGTTTGATTCAGATGATAAAATGTTAAACACTTTTCCTGATTTTATCTGTTTTCAAAATAGAGACAGTCTTTGTGATAGCAGCCTAATAACAAACGAATCTATGATAAGAATTGTAAAGAATAAACGCTTTTTAACTTTATTTCAGATTTTGCCAACTGTATTTAAATTCTTTACAACCCTTTGTTCTGGTGTTTATTTACAAGGAAACTGACATGCAGATGGTACTGTCGACAATGGAAAGATAACCGGCGACCGACCAAACACTGATAGATAACTTGTATATACAATGTCACTATTTGAATGGAGAGTAGATATCATACAAGGAAGGCTACGAATGAGCAAAATATATTATTTAATATTTCAAATCTTTGAAACGTAGAGGTAATGCAAACATGAAATGTTAATGAACAATGAAATTGTTACTGCTAATTATTTAAACAAAATAAAAACTAGGTGAACATACATCTGCGACAAAAAAACAATAGTAATCAATTATAGCACTATTAAGATAAATTAACCATAAAATTAATTTCTTCTTTTATAATTATTGATTCCATCACAAAATCATCAAACACAACAACATTAACAATAACAACAACAACAACAACAACAACAACAACAACAACAGCAACAACAACAGCTGCAACAACAACAACAACAACAACAACAACAACATAATAATAATAATAATAATAATAATAATAATAATAAAAATCTTTATATCATGAAATAAAACCTCCTTAAATGAATTAACCATTGAAAAATCATATATACATTAGTAGCAAGTGGTAATCGTCATCATTATCGAAACAAATTGAACAAAAGTCAAAATTGCAATTTTTATTCCAAAATTTTTTTAAAATTCCTTGATATTTTGTGAAAATTGCTTGAAAAAAAACCCAGTTTTGCTATAAATCATTTGCAATTGGCCTCATTTTGTCAAAATATATTGGATAATAAGATTTTTTATGCGTAGCTCTTATTTCTTATTTGTACATCAAGTTCAAGTAGTAAAAGTAGAAAAAATCGGAAATTTTTGGTAAACAATGATAATGACCCTTTACTGATTATTCGGAACCAAATGTCGGGATATTTGCTGACTAGACAAACCATCTGGGATGGAATAGCAATTATAAAATGTCCGTGTGTTTGGCACCGGTCCGGTATTTATGTTTATTTATGAGTCCGATCTCTACCATATTAGATCAAGAAATGAATTGATCATTTTGTTGATGTTTGGTCAACTCAATGTCCATGATTAAGTTTGTCCTTTTGACAAGATAATTACTAGTCATATAACACCCCCTTTTTAACAAAACCATAACATACCTTAAATAATAGGAAAGACGGAGAAATGGCGAGCGCTTCTGACTGAGAAGAGAGTTCGCGTCATTCGAACACGCCCCCTTTTATTCCACTGGCGCTACCGACTTCATTTATCATTGTCACTCCACAAAAATTGCATAGGATGATGGACTTCGACTGACCGCTGTTACGTTGGATAGAATATTCTTGTCAGTGATGGAATTTTCTTATTTGTGTTTCTTAAATTATTGGCTAACTCTAAAATTTAAAATTATACCATTTATTTTAGTTTGATATATGTGTCCCAGATTAGTTTAATGTATGGATGCGTTTCGTTAGGTGATTAGGATCCATTATAACTGCCCGTTGGTCATTGAGGACAGTATGCGGGTTGATATTTCACAATCAACTGATAGTAATTACTGATTTAAATTTGGCATAGACAGATCGTTTAAAATTACATTCACACGGAGAATTATCTTCACGTCAGCGGACAATTATTCAGTATTTTAAACATTTCTACTTCTTTTAGCCAGCTTTCTGAGTTAATAGGATCTATAGAACTATGACTTGATTTAGACTTGTTTCTTTTCAGATAGTAGTACATGCTTATGGATGAAATGTGACACAATGATAAAATGGTGATACCAATAAAAAGTAAAATATTTTGGATTTTATCATGTTTAAAATACGCGTTTCCACACACACACACACACACACACACACACACACACACACACACACACACACACACACACACACACACAATTACGTGTGTCTGATTGGTGTGTCTCTCTCCATCTCTCTGTCTGGTGAGTGTATGTGCATGTGCGATTGTTTGTTTATTAGTTATTGGTCCATTATTTAATACATTATTTAGGTATTTTGAATATTCATGAATTGAAGCAATAAAACATTCTATTCTCTACTTTTAAGAGAACTTTATTGACTGCAAATAAAAATATAGATTTACACTGGTCGCTGGATTAAAAATTTGCATAAACATAAACGTTTCTACTTTGTTATATAATCCTAGTCGTTCAGAAGCTTGCATAGTTTTATTTATCTCTTTGTTGTTATTTTGACGTAAACGCATTTTCATTTACTTTCGCAATATTTGTTTTCTAGCGATAACTTTGTAAGACTACACTAATCTATTACATTTTGTTACCAGCGGAAATATATTAATAATCCGCGTGAAAAATGAGTTCATTAATCAGACTTTAAAAAAAATAGTTTATTCTGGAGTGTGCAATAAAAAGTATAGATAGTACAGCCGTCAGTTTCTATTTATTTTGAAAAATTTAAATGATTTTTAATTCTCCTGGTCTATTTACATATGTCTTGTCTTTATCACTCCAAATGATTTTTTTGATTTTTTTGTCCTCTTATTTCATATTTTATTCATATCTGTATAAAATTAGAGTATTAGTGTCAAAATCAATAGAATTACAATGTATTATGAAGATTTGAAATGTTCTATTTATCCGCATAAAACTATCAATATTAGTTTCCATAAATATTGCTAAACCATACATCAATTTCACAGCATAGAATATTTGCCTTTATTGAAATAATCGCCGATTTATCAAGTATGGACTTTCAATTATTACGTGAGAGAGGTCAACGAGGGAAATTAATAACGATGTGTCATCAATTCCTCTGATGAAAATTGAAACGGCGTGTCAGAATGCAAAGAGCGACAACCAGTGATCCGTGCAGTAAAACTCGGTATATTATGAGAATGAATTTATCTACGCAAAGGTTCATTGAGTTTAATATTCCAATGGACAGACAATTCTGAAAATTGTAGTGATTAATAGGCCAAATTATGCTTAATTTTTGCACTCCTGTCAAATTGCTCGAGACGTTGTTTTAAGGGGTCAGAATTTATTAATTCAATACAAATTCTAATCTTTATAGATTCATCTTTCAAACATTTCTATAGAATTGGGCACATAAACTGAACATTTAAATGCGATATAGGGATGATTTGCGGACCGTGTATATCATGTCTATATGTCAAACACGGTCCAAAAACTTGATGCTTTTAAACATCACTTGCAAAGAGTGTAGCATGATAACAGGGGACGCTGACTTATTCCGTTCGGGATTTGGATTTGTTCTTCATGTTGAAACCGTTATTATATTCAGTTTGTAGTATTCTAATGAACTTTGAGTTTTCACCATCCATTGGTAATTTTTCATTTTTACTTGGAACGCTTAAACAACCATCTATGGTGTGTGTCTGCAATCCATTAAGACCAAATTCCTTTCCAACTGCGTTCATACTTACGTATGCGCAGACAAAATGATAATCAAATCTTATATTTAAATATCTCTGATGATTCATACGGTATATTTTTAAAAAAGAAGAGAAGCGAGATACGAGAAAGCTACGGTAGTAACTATGGTTGACGTGGTTGTCAAGTCCCCTTATCAATACATTTCAATACGAAATAAGTTAATACGTATGATTTATAGTAACATTTCGATTTCAGTTGAAGTCCTTTGCGACACTTTTAGGTGCAAATTGTTAAATGAATGCACTGTCTTGATGCAATCTCGCCCAAGTGTGATGTAAACAAGAAATAGAGTGACTCCATGTTCTTGGCGCATCACTTCGACGAGTTTGTTTTCTAGGCAAAGAAGGACAAAATGTAAATATACATGCATATTATTCATATCTACGATGGACATATTTCTAAAGTGGTCACGACGAATTCAGCAATATATTTAGGTTTAATATTTTAATCGTGAATGAGTCTTATTTCTGTTTCGGTACTCTATATCTTTTTACTTAAGCTCAATAGACGATTATTGACAGAAACGAGTGGCCGAGTTGTTGGAGCATCGAACTTTAAACCATGAAGTCCCTCACTCCCAGTCAACGCCGGCTTGAACCCCGCTAAAACCTTAGATTATGTTTGTGAGAATGTTTGTCGGTTTACTTGTGGAAAGCTTGTGGTCTCTTTCTGGGTACATTGGAACAGAGTTCTCTCCTCCACTGTTAAAGCTGGCCGCCATCACATAACTGAAAAAAATGTTTCGTGTGGCGTAAAACACTATTCAAAAACAAATAAAATCAAATAATTGACTTATAGAATCTACCCCTACCTTGAGGGTATGACAAAGGAATCTCAATCCGAGGGATAAGATTCTTGAATGACAAATCCGAGGCAAGCCTCAGTTTCTGTAGAAATTGGAAAATAAATTATTGATGCGTTTTTGACGTCTTTTAGACTTCGTAATATCCATTCATTTTTGTATGATTTCCTTGATTTTACTCCCCTTTCATTCATTATGATGCATTCGTTTTATGTGTTTTACCTGTAGTTTGGTAGATTCATGCTTTTCTGAAAGAGTTTTGCTGAAATTTAAGTTTTTGAATTTTTTCATGATTTTTTTAAGATTGCAAAAATGAAGGGGGTGAGTTTTTTTTTCACACTGTCAATTTCTTCTTCAAAACCGCTGAATGGATTTTGATGAAATTTCATAAGAAGCTAGTACTCAAGGTCCATTATTAAGTTTGGTTCATTTTGGCCAGATCGGCCAGGGGTGGATCAAGGTTGGGATGAAAGAGGCCTCAGGGGGTAACCCGCTTTGAAAATCTTCTCTAGAACTGCTGCATGGATTGGAAATTACATCTGAGTGATTACATTAATGAATGATTCAGTTTCCTGTTTTTGGAATAAACTGGAAAATTAATTTTTGACATCTTTTATGGCTTTGTCATTTTCATACATTTTAAGTCTCCTCCACTCACAAGGAATTGAAGGAGTGTTATAATAATTTGTAAATTGAGATTCCCATGTTTGTAAGATACCAACACAGTCCAGGTGAGCGATGTGGCCCATGGGCCTCTTGTGTTTATAATATTTTAAGCATCTGAACCATATAATAACATGGACTTCCATATTTGCAAAACAACGTGTACATTATTTTAAAATCAATATGAATTTATTTAAAAACATTCTTGTCTCCGGACAGGGACAACCACAAAACATAAATATCACCTGAAAACAAATTATATGTTCCAAAACTGCAATGAAAAAAGATCAATAAGCCATTCATAAATGTCTATGAATCACTCTTATAATTGTTCAACAAAGGCCTTAGATCTGTACAAATGTTACACCTTTTTAGGATACAAGGGTTAGGTCACAGTCATCTTTATGATGCAGAATAAATCTATAGACCCCAGATTTGACAGGAAATATATGTCATTTTTACTTCGATGAATGACCTCAGACATTGATTACTACATGTGCTGATTTATTTCAGTATATTTGATACCTATTTTACTAAAATTCTATTTTGTATTTAAATTTCTCACCTATCAAGGTGACGCTCATAATAAGGGGCTGGGTCATAACCCACTGAAAAATCCGACATTCTGTCCGTATTCGATTTCATCCATTATTAAAAAATGACATACCTTTTCGACGCATGTATCAAATAGCTCAGCCCGGAAATCATAAAGCTTTGAATTAAAGTTCAAGTAATCTAGAAAAGGAGATATTCTATGTATAGGTATGAAATTCGATGTATCATTTATACGAAAAGTTCAATATACAGTAATAGTATTTTCAGCAATTATTGAAAGATAAAATTATTTACTCACTAAAAACGGAATTATAATTCTAAATTCAATTCAATAAAAGCTTATTTTGCGGTTTATGTCATCAGAAAATGGCAGTGTTATCATTTAATCCTCTCAACCGGAAGTATCTTAATGATATGCCATTTTCTGTAGTTAATGACTAGTCTATTATGGTATGTATGGTATGTCAGGGTTAAACAGAGAAAAAACCACAACTGATAACCGGCTCCGTTGTGGAGTGCTCGATTCGCGGTTCGAGCCTCGGTGGAGGCGGCTGGCTTTTCCTGTCCTTCGGATGAGATAGTAAAAACCGAGGTCCCGTCTCACAGTAGGTGTCTGCACGTTAAAGAACCCTCACTGCTCCCTGCCGAAAATGTCGAGCATAGGCCAACATCTGAAGCCCTTCACCGGCATTTGGTGACGTCTACATATGAGTAAAAAATTCTGGAGTGGGACATTAAACAACAATACAACAACAACAACAACAACAACA
>BROG01000190.1:225000-245000 GCA_030159075.1 Atrina japonica | reverse complement strand
TGATTGGTTGAGCAGTATAATTTGAGGGTTTTGCAATTGGTTATTCTATGGCTTTATGGTGTTAAAACGTACCACAGTATAGCACTCTCATAAAAGGATATAACCCCAAAATTACGAAATTGTCTGAAACTTGAGTCAACATTGGAGTACTAATTGTCCATCGCCATTTAATTGTAGCAGGTGCGTTTTTCCTAAGTACTTCTCAGTACAAAAACGGTATCCGACTAGTGTTTAGCGCAAAAGAGAAAAATTAACACACGCTTCTCACAAATCTGAATTGGTTTTCTTTTTGATTTTGTTCCTTTTGTTTTTGTTGTTTTTTGTTTGTTTGTTATTTTTTTTTTGACTTTCCCAGCAGGCATCCATTCACACAGCAAAGAGACAATAAATACGTCGATTAAACGCGTTTGTTAATTGATTTGAAATAAATAAAGTATAAATATAACAACAAAATTAGTGCGTGCAAGTAGTAAAACGGTGTTCTGTAGAATTTACAATATTGATCTCACACTAAGATTGTTTGTCATGCTGTTGCATTATAAAGTCAGTCGTTCAGCCGAGATACCTACATGTAGACAAAATACGGGTGACCCATCCATTAAGCTGCTATAATTTCTACCACGTGTTTACATATAAAATCTAAGGGATGACAGATTTAATTAAAATAAAATATTTCCACATAAACACATGCTATTATATCTAATGTAGCACATTTAAAACGTCTTCAACAGCAATTACAATTGACTTGTAATACAATCACTGGTAAAACTGATGCCAGATATCTACGGCATGCATCTATCTTCCCCCCTGATTGAGATATAGATAAAGCCATTCTTTATATGGTGGTTATGGTCGAGGACTTATCATTTAATCTCTAGTCAAGACTATATCGTGATCCTAAATAAATTTTATTTCACTTGTAACACCACTGTATGTTAATGAATGTTTAGCACCACCCTAAGAGAGCCCCGGATGTAATTTGATCTGTTCATGTTTCAAACATTGACTACAATTTGCATTGTTCTCCGTGATGTCTCTATGAGGCAAATAAACAGCACTTTAAAACGACCATGGGAGGTTTGATATCAATATCCAACTTAACTATCACCATTTTATATCCCACGAAAGATCGTAAAATTAAAATGAGACTTTACGAGGTAATTTTGATTATCAAAACGGTAGGTTAATTTTATAAACATTACCCATCAAGTCACATTGCTACCAAAATATATGCTGAACGTACCTCAACGTAGGGGGTTGAGAATTTAATTGCTGGTAACATGACTACGTTAATTTACATATTACACATTTTACGATTTCGCTGTCTGCACCTCGTCTGAAGGATGAGAGAAGACCTGGAAGTTTGGAAACACTATATTTCCTGTCAAACTACCGGTAAAGTGTTATTAGACGGATCACATCAGTAATATTAACGTATACACTGTATGTAATGTTTAGCTTCGATTTTAGTGTAGTGTCATTTCGTCGAAGGTACCCCCATTGATAAAATAATGAATAAGAATTATTTTTGTGTTTATTCTGTTTCAATTTTTTCACCTTTCATCTAGTATTTGACGTAACCGTTTATCAAGTGAATTGTGTTTTACGTCACACTTAACAATTGTTCAGTTATATGGGGGGGGGGGGCGGCCAGTTGTTGATGATGGAGAAGAGAATCCGGTTACAAAGTACCCCGAAAAAGACCACAGGGCTTCCGCAAGTAAACTGGCAAACTTTCTCACAAAAATCAGCTTCAGCGGGGCTCGAACCTAAGCTGACCAGAAGTGAGAGACTTCATGGTTCAACCTCTCCGCCACGGATGCCCCTAATTTGACATACACTGGTTTCGGTATATACGCTACTAAGTATATAGATAATACATTTTAGTTTGAGATACCAACACGTTACAATAATTAACGTTAACCCTATAATAAAGTTAACAACCCTATTGTGTAAATCGAATCTATAAGAATTATCCTGAAGTTGTTTTTCCTTCTTTCGTATACATGCAAATATAGAATGAAATGAACTCTCGAACACTCCCGGACGCTATTTAAAGCAGGTTATCAATTATAAATAAACAAAAAATAAATAAATTATATCAAATAAAAGAAAAATAAAATTTTACAATATCAAAATAATCAAATTAAAATTATCAAGCAAAAACCATTCAAACCAAAGAAATAATAAAATAGTTAAAAAAATAAAAATACAAAAAAAGCATAAAATTAACAATAAAATAATATAACAAAATTTTAAATTAAAAAATTTTTTCAAAAAATTTTATTAATACAAAAAATAGAATCCAATAAAATAAAAAAATCAAAAATCAAAATAAATTGAAAACCAATAAAAAATCAAATAAAAAATCAAGCAAAATAAAATAAAATAAAATAAAAAAAAAACAATAAAATATTAAAATAATAAAAATTATAAAATAAATAAATTAAATAAAAAATTATAAAAAAATTTAAAAAAAATAAAAAAGAAAATTTTAAAAAAAAATTTACAAAATAAATAATTCAAATTCAAATAAAAAAATAAAACAAAAAATATAAATTCAAATCAAAATGAAAAAATATATAATGTTCAAAAAAAATAAAACAAAAACAAATCAATCAATTTATAAATAAAAAAAAAAATCAAAGAATTTTAAAAAAAGAAAATTTTATATAAAAAAACAAATAGAATAAAAAAAAACAATATAAAAAAATAAAACAAGAAATAAAATGTTCAAATATCAATAATAAAAAAAATTAAAATAATCAAAATATTATAATTTAAATTAATAAAAAAACACAAATTAAATAATAAAGAAATTCAATAAACAAAATAAAAAATAAAAAATTTTTTAATCAAAAAAAAAAAAATTTAATTTATTAATTATATAAAAAACAATAAACAATATTTATTAATTAAAAAAAATTAAAATAATTAAACAATCCTATAGCAAACAAATGAAAAAAAAAAAAAAAAATAATAATTTTCATAACAATAATCAAACAAAATCAATTTAAAAAAAAATCAAATAATTTTCCAAAAAAAACAAATTATGTCAATTAATCAAATACAAAACAAACAAAAAATCCAAAAAAAGATTCAATTTTTAAATTAATAAAAAAAAATAAAAAACAAAAAAAAGAAAAAATAAATCAAACAAAAAAAACAAATAATAAATTAAAATTTTAAAATACAATTCAAAAAAAAATTAAAAAGAAATATAATTATAAAAATTTGAAATAAACAAAAGAAGATCAACAAAACACAATTAAAAAAAATTCAATACAATAATCATTAAATCAAAAAATATTCAATTTCAAACAATCAAAAAATATTATACAATTATAAAAAATATTTTAATAAAATAAATAAAAAATTACAAATAAAAAAAAAAAAATAAAACAAAATTTTAAAACAAAAATAAAAATAAACAAATTAAAAAAAAATAAAAACAATAAAAAATAAAAAAAAAATCAAAAAAAAATTTTGACAAACAACAAATAATTTTAAATAAAAATATTTAAAAAAAAAATGATAATTTTAAAAAAAAATATTTTTAAATAATCAATACAAATTTAAATTTAAAACAAAAAAAAATCAAATCAAAAAAATAAAAATATTTAATATATTATTAAATTAAAAAATCAAAAAAAATAACAATACAATCAAATTTCAATTAACAATAATTAAAAAAATAAAAAAATAAATAATTATAAAATAAATATAAAAAAAAAATAATTTTTTTTTAACAAAAGAAGCAAAATACAACAAAAAACAATTTTAACAATATAATATAAAAATCAAAAAATTATCAAAAAACAAAATCAAATAAAAAAAAACAAAATTAAAATTTTTCAAAAATCAAAATAAAAAGAACAAAATAAAATAATTTCAAATAAAATAACAATAATATCAAATAAACAAATAAACAAAACAAAAAAAAACAAAAAGACAATAACAAACAATTTAAAATAAAAAAAAAATAAATCAAAAAAAATCAAATTTAATCAATATAAATAAAATTAATAAATAAAATAAGAAAAAAAAATATAAATATAATCAAAAACAATATAAAACAATAAAACCTATAAAACAATTATAAAAATCAAAAAATACAAAACAATAAAAAAACACAATAAATAAATCAACAAAAATTAAAATATTAATTTTAATATATTTATATAAAAAAATCAATCAAAAAAAATAATAAATTAAATCAAAAATTATAAAAACCAACAATAAAAAACAAATCAATTTCAAAAAAAATATCAAAAAAATTAAATTTTTTAATTAATCAATTAAATAATTTATAATCAAAAAATAAACAAATAAAAATACCAAATCAATACAAAAAAAAAATTTTTTTAAAAAATAAAAATTCAAAAAAAAAACAGAAAACAATTGATAATTTAAATAAAAATTTTAATAATAAAATCATATTTATATCACAAATAAAAAATTAAAAATTTTAATAAATTTAAAAAAAATAAAAATTTAATCAAAATAATTTTTTTATTAAAATAGAAAATACAAAGAATTAAACAAAAATAGATTTAAAAAAAAATTATATAAAAAAAACAAATCAATTAAAGACAAAAAATCAATCAATAAATTGAAACATATTAATATTTATCAAAAATTTCAAAATATCAAAAAAAAATACAATCAAAAATATTAAACAAAAAAACAAAAATAACAAAAGAAATAAAATCAAAAAACAAAAAAAATTCAAAAAATCATAATGTTAATTAATAATAAAAAAATAATAAACAAAAATATTATTATATAAAAAAAAAATTTAAAATAATAGCAATAAAATAAATCAACAAAAAAATAATCAATAAAAAAAATCAAAAACAAATTTCAAAAAATATAATAAAAAACAAAATCAAAATCAATAATAATCCATGAACAAAATTTAAACAATAAAATGAAACAAGATTAAAAAATAATCAAAACAACAATTTATTCAAATTTTGAAAAAGACCACAGGGGCTTCTTCCGCAAGTAAACTGGCAAAACGTTCTCTCAAAAATCCAGCTTTCAGCGGGGCACGAACCTAAGCTGAACCAGAAAGTGAGATACTTCATGGTTCAACCCTCTCCGCCACGATGCCCCACAATATTGACATACCTGGTTTCGGTATATACCTACAAAGTATATAGATAATACATTAGTTTTTTGAGGATACCAACACGTTAACAATAATTAACGTTAACCCTATATATAAGTTACAACCCTATTGTGTAAATCGAAATCTATAAGAATTATCCTGAAGTTGTTTTTTTCCTTCCTTTCGTAATACCATGCAAATATAGAATGAAATGAACTCTCGAACACTCCCGGGACGCTATTTAAAGCAAGGTTATCAAAACAAATTTTTTAAAAAACAAATAAATTAAACAAAAAATTGAAAAAAAAAAAATTTAAATATAAAAACAAAAAAACAACAAAGATCAAAAATTTAAAAATTAATTATAAAAATAAAAAATAAAAATAAATAACCAAAAAATTTAATTCAAAAAAGATTAATAAAAATCAAACAAAACAATTATAAATGACAAAAAAAAAAATAAAATTTTTTTATTCAAAACAAAAATATAAAAATTTAAATATACAGAAAAATAAAGATATAATTTCAAAAATCAAAAAAAAAAAAAAAAATCAAAATCAAATTACAAAATATCACAAAAAATATATCAAAACAAAATATATCAATAAAAAAAAATAGAAAAAATTAAAAAAAATAAAATTAAAAATTTTTTAATAAAAAATAAAGATATCAAAAAATATTTCAAAAAAATAAAATTATAAAATATTAAAAATTAAATTAAATTTAATCAAAAAAAACAAAATTTACAAAAAAACAAATAAAAAACAATATTACCAATAATTTATAAACAAATTAATAATCAATATATAAAAAACAAAATTAAATTTATAAATTTTATTTAATCAAAATAAAAAAATTGACAAAACAAATAATAATTTTAAATACAAAAATAATCAAATAAATAACAAAATTCAAATTTATTACAATAAAAAAAAAATTTTAATACAAAAATTTAATATTACAATAAATACCAACAATAAATCAAAAATTAATTAAATAATAAATTATAATTTAAATAAACATCAATAACAAAAAAAATTATTAACAAATTAAGAAAAATTTTGAAAAAAAAAATAAAAACAATAACAAATTTTCAAAAAATTACAAAAAAATTCAATAAATAAAAAATTATTATACAATAAATAATAAAAAAAATAAATAAATTTAAAATTCAAACAAAATTTTTTAAAAAAATCCAAAAAAATAAAATATAATAAAAATTTACAACAAAACAAAAAATTTCTAATTTTAAAAATCAATAAAATATAAAACCAAAAAAATTAATTCATTAAATAAAACAATAAAAAATTCAAATTCAAATCAAATCAATTAAAAAATAAAAAATGATTAAATAAAATTCAAAATTTATAAAGAAAAACAAAAACAATTCAAAATACAAAAAATAAATACAAATATTCAATATATCAAACAAATCAAATATTAATTAATAAAAAGCAGAATAAATTTTAATAAACAAATCAACAAAATTAAATTAAAAAATAAATCAATAATCAAAAATTTTTTCAAAAAAAAAAAATATATTTTAAAATAAAAAAACAAAAATAATTTTTATTAAAATTAAAATGCAAATAATTTAAAAAAATTTCAATAAAACAATAATTAAAAATCAAAAAAATCAAATAAAATCAAATCAAAAATTATAATAATGACAACAAAATAATAAAATTTAAAAAAATTAATCAAAAAAAAAAAAAATTTATTTAAAAAATAAATTTAAAAAAATAATAAAGAAAATAATTAAAAAATAATCAAAAATAAACAATAATATCAAAACAAAATCAAAATAACACAAAAATAATATAAAAAACAAAAAAATACAAGATCAAAACAAACAACCAAAAAAAAAACAACAAAATTTTAAAACAATTAAATAGAATTCAAATAAATTTATAAAAAACAATTATTACAAAAATTTTTACAAAAAAAATAAACAAAAAATCAAAATTTTTTTAAAAAAAATCAAATAAAGATATAAATAAAACAATAGATTTAATAAATAAAATAATATCAACAACAAAATTACAACAATTTTATATAAAAACAAAAAACAAAATATTTTTAACTAACAAATAAATCAAACACAAATAAAAAATCAATTAAATATCAATTTTAAAAATCAAAAAAATATTAAAAAAAAAAACAAAATAATCAACAAATAATAATTTTGTTAACAAAAAAAATTTTAAAATTAATACAACAATAATTATAAATATACAAATTACAAATTCAAAAAAAAAAACAATATCAATTCAAAAAATACAAAAGAAAATTATAATTAGAATAAGATAAATAAATTAATAAAATTAATAATTCAAATCAACAATACATAAAATAAAATAATAATAAAAAAAAAAAAATCAAAATAAAAACAAAAAATTTTAACAATAGAATCAACAAAAAAAATCAAAATCAATTTATTAACATCAATAATTTTACAAAAAATAACAAAATAATCAAAAAAAAATAAAAAAAACAAATTAATTTATAAAATATAAAATTACAAAAAATAAAATTAAATAATACAAATAAAATTTTTAATAAATTTTAAAAAAAAAAAAAATTTAAATAAAAATCAATATAAAAAAAAAATACACAAAACAATTTTTAAATACAAAAAAATTTTTTATAATCCAAATTCAGAATATTTTTAATAAAATAATTATTAATACAACAATTTTATTCAAATAGATAAAAAACAATATCAATTTCAAAAAAATATTTTAAAAAACAATAGAAAAGAATAAACAACAAAATCAACAAAAAACAAAAAAATCAAAAAAAAAACAAAAATAAAAACATTTAAAAAAATTTAAAAATAGATAGAAAAAATTCAAAATTTATATAATTAAAAATTTATATTAAAAAAAAAATTAAAAAAACACAATATAAAAAAAATTAATTTCAAATTTAAAAAAATCAAAAAAACAAAATTTTATAAACAAAAAGATCACAAACAATTAATTAAAACAAAATTCAAATCACAAAAATATTAAATTAATTATAATTAAAAAAATAAAAAATATAATATTAAATTTAAAAATTAAATTTCACAACCAAAAAAAAAAATAATTTAATTTTTATAAAAAATACAAGAACAAAAATAAAAATTCAAAAACACAAAAAATATAATAATTTATATTATAAGATTTCAAAAAAAAATAAATTAAAAATAAATTCAATCCAAGAAAAACAATAATAAAAATTAATAAATTAAACAAAATCATAAATATAAAAATTAACAAAAATTAATCAACCAAAACAATAATTTTATTACAAGACCAAAAAAAAAAAATTATTATATTACAATAATAATTCAAAAATAAAAATTTACAAAATTATAAAAAAAAATAAATCAGGGAAAAAAAAATCGAAAACAGAATTTACAAAAAAATTCAACAAATTTTAATTAAAAAGAAAATTTTATAATAAAATGCACAAAAAAAAAAAAATCACAACAATTATAAACATATAAAAAGAAAAAATATACAACAAAATTTTAAAGAAACAACACAAAACAAATAAAGATTTTAAAAAAATTTTATCACAAAACAATAAAAAACCAGAAAAAATTATCAAAAAAAAAAAATTAAATTTTAATAAATAAGAATACAATTGTGAATTCAAAAAAAAAAATTCAAATTTACCAAAAAAATATTCAAAAAAAATCAAAAAAAAACAATACAAAAAAAATTTTTTATCACAAAAGAATTTTTTAAATTAACAAATATCAATAATAACTAAAAAACAACAACAAAATTAAATTAAAAAATAAATCAATTTTAAATAAAATAACAAAAATTCAAAAACAAAATAAAATGAAACAAAAAAAAAAAATTTTAAACAAAAATAATCAATAAAATAAACAAAATCAATTCAGAACAAAAACAAAATGCAAATCAAAATTTCAACAATTTAAAAAAATTTAAATATAAATGTTAAAACAACAAAAAATTTTGAACAAATAAAAATAAATTAAAAACAATACAAAAATATTCAATAATAAATCAATAAATGTAGAAAATAAAACAAAATAAAATATTTAACAATAAAATAAAATTTCAAACACAAAAAAAACAAAAAAAATCAAAATTTAAATAATCAAAAAATCAATAAGAAATAGATTTTTTTAAACAAACAAAATAAAATTTATACAAAATATAAAAATAAATAAAAAAGCAAAATCAAAATTATATTTCAAAATTTTAAAAAAATATTCCATTAAAAATCTTTGGTAATATTTATGATGTTTATAGTATAACAATTTAAAATCTAAAGCGTCTTTACCTGTATTTTGATGTACACCAAAATCACATTTTCATTGGTCGAATATGACACGCCTACGAGGTCACTCATATGACTATTTCCCAGATGCATTTTTCATTAGATACTCTACGTGTTATATCAGAAACCTGGAGCGATGAACGATCCAGTTTTGATTAGATTAGTTGTACACTAGCATACGAAATATATAAAAATAAAAATATTTACGCCTCTATGACACCTGATTCCACCTCTGGATTTCCAGACGTCCGTGTTGTCCAATTTCTCTAGATCTGTATATGTATCCTATGCATCTTGACAATTTATAGTTTGGTATCTGAGAAATTATATTTCTACAACATAATAAGCACAATAGAAATATTTATATTTTTGCAAACAAAACGATCAAAATTTGCTCAAGACGATCGTTTCTGTCAATAAGAATTCATCGTTTGAGTTCGAATTTAAAATAAATGAGTTTCGAACTAAGACGTGGTATCATACAAGCCTGCATGATAAACCTAAATGTATTCCAAAATCCATATAAGAGTAACGGCTGTAAAACAGATGACTATCATTGCGAGTTTTGAGTTTAAACGATACCATCTATACGAGATATCTTTTTAGTATAAAATAATCTGTTGGTACTGAAATATCAGGTCCTGTGTATACCCCTGGGTTACACAAACGGTCCACGGCAGTGGCAAACCCGAGATTTCGTTTTACGAAAGGCATTAGCGTAATTCTATAGCACAGGTAAAATTTTGTAGCACTTCACCTAAAGCTGGTGACATCCCCATATCGGTGAAAAATTCTAAGCGGGAGGTATATCAACAAACAAACAAAAACAAAAATTGTTCGATATAAAAAATCTCAGATGCCAAAGAATAAATCTCTAGGATGTCCAGGATATAGATACGAATTTGGTAAAAATTGGACAAACACGGAACTCTGGAAATCAAGAGGTGGGATCAGGTGTATGGAGGACTAAGCATCCTCTGTTGACCGGTCACAATCGCCGTGAATCCACAGTCAAATCAATTGAAATACATGAGGAACAAATTCTCGTTACAATTAGTACAGACGTCTAAACAACCGTCATCAAACAGGCAACTCAACATTTCACTTGGTGAAATAGAGTAATCACAAAGAAGACTATTATACCGATCGAAAAATTCGCAGAATGTTGACATCAAACGCGTTTTTCGATATCCCTGTGTCAATAATTTGCCAGTGAATAGTTTACCTCTTTATATGAAATGTTCATATGTTGAACACGCCCTGGCATATCGGATCATTTGTGAAATATTAACTCCGTATGCAGGTGACTGCGGCATATTACTACTTAAATGTGGAAAATTTACGATTTTCGTATAACTTAATTTTTAATTTTTCGTCTGTGTCTATAGTAATTACAATGTCTAAGTACGGAGCGTGTGTGCTTGATTCTGTTGTATCTTTAATTTTTAGTTCGCTGGGATATATCGCATTGATATATGTATGAAAATTGTCATTATTAATTGACAATACGTCGTCAATATCTCTAAATGTCAGATTAAAGGACACCTCTAGCTTTTTCTTCATTTGATTCAGCAGTTTCTGAATGAAGCCTGCTTCGTATGAATAAAGAAACAGGTCGGTCAATAAAGGGGCACAATTGGTTCCCATAGGAATGCCGACAGTTTGTTGAAAGACTGCGTCTCCGAACATTACAAATATATTGTCTATTAGAAATTGCAGCATCTTTTTACATCAATTTCAGTGTATTTATGTGTAGAATCAGAATGGTGATGGACAAAAAACATATTCGGGTACCACTTTCAGTGAAAAAAACCATTTGTTTATGATGCTGAAAAGTCTTTCTTTTAATTTTGCGTGTGGAATCGCTGTGTAAAGAGCAGGTGAAGTCGTACGTTTTGATGCTGTGAATTTGAGAAACGTTGTGTGCCTTCGAATTACCTAAAAGTTGTTTAGAATTGTTAAGTATCCACATCTAATTTACAGCTCTTCTGGAATAAGCAACTGTGCAGTATTGCGGAAGTTTCTCCTTAACTGCTGTCAGTATCTTGGTAATGAGTAAAGATAAAGGTTTGGTAGAACATTTCGATGTAATTCAGTCATCACTATGAAACTAGCACAAGCATAATTTGAAGCCATGAAGGCCCGTGGTCTCAAATCCAATAGTCGAAATAATTTCAGCGGTAGTCTCTCAACTTCCTTTTAAAAATGTATGGCAAATTTTGAAACAGGTCCGATTTTGGGACAATTCTTACTGTCTCTTTATAAAAATAAGAAAATTATACAATGAGTAGGTGTACATATAAACAAACTATCCAACAGTTACAATTATCAAAGTTACAGTTAAACTATTTTCTTTTCATAAATAAAAAAAACAATACAAAATTAGGAGGAACACAGATACGCACCACACAGAAAAGGAAAAAAGCTACTACAGCTACATAAATATCGGGGGAAACACATTATAACCTAAATTGAATGTTCTTTTATATGAGAGGATTATTATTTAGGTCGATGCTAATAATAGTGTATAATAAAGAAATTTGGAATCGAGTTTGAGATCGAGTCTCCTCTGAGATAGACCAGACTATAAATCATGTCTGCGTAATTACACCAAATATGAGACATTCTTACTTCAAGATGTGCTCCAAATGACGAGTTGATTATCCCTTGGTGTTAAATTTAACACTCAATCATAGTTATACAGTATCATCTACCATTGTGTACTTTATATGCGAAAAATTAAAATTATTTCATTTTATCTTCGGTCTTTTTTTCAAAAATCATTGACAAATTAGGTGTTTAAAATATTTAAGGTTATAATTGAATAGCTATATACATAGCTAAATAATTTGTTTTCGACATTGAATGACATTGCCTAAAAATCCGGGTTGTTGTTCTTTTGTCATTTACTGGTCTATTTACTAGGTACGACCTAATTACAGCTATCGATATCGAAATTGTAATCTATTAACAAGGCTATTTATGATATTCTTGTATTACTTAATACAATGATGATGAATTTTAAAATGATATACAACATTCCGCTGCCATTTGTTGGTTATTTGATATTATATAAATATTACATTCATGAGAGGGTGATATTGCATATTTTCACCCCGAGGAAAAATTGTTGACATGAAGGTAATATTTATTTTATCATACAAAGAGTCATATGTGTTGCTTTAACATATTACTATAGATATTTTACATCTCAACTATTAACCAGCAAGCTAAAAAGTACAAAACAATTAGCCTATAAACGTTTTGGCTACGACAAAAAGCTCTAACTTGGACGAACCGTGCGCGAATTATTGCCCACTTACTTCGTTTGAAGTTGACTGTTGACTGACGGCGGGTGTTGCTTAGTCCTCCGTGGCTCCTGATTCCTCTTCTAGATTTTCAGAAGTCTGTGTTTGCCAAATGTTCACCAGATTGATATTAAAGAGGCACTAGCTGTGTTTTTTCAAAATTTTGTTTTCCCGTTTTTACTACTTAGATTGGTATACAATAGCAAAAAAGAGATATACACAGCCATAAAAATTCCTACGTATTTTATGAAAATTGCATCAGACACCCGGGATTGGCCCTTTTTCACTTGCAATTAAAAAACTCAACCTTACTATTTTTATATGAACATCACATTGGACCTGACCTTATTTTCACAAAATATATAGGAATATAAGATTTTTTTTTGCCTGTGTTTATCTCTTATTTGTTATTGTACAAGTAGTAAAATAGAAAAAAATCGAAATATATTTTTGGGTAAACACAACTAATGCCCCTTTAAGTTATCTGTGATTTTTATATTTGATATATACGGGGTTGTGTACAAAGCAATTTAACTACAGATGTCCGTGTGTATGGTCAAAATGTTACTTTTGGATAATCTGTTTTTCAACCTGCTGAGTTGAATATCAACACCTCGACGTATCACGATATGGAACACATAAAACGACATTTTTGCAGGTTTAATACGCCATATCCGGGGGCAGTACGGAAAATAAATGTCAGAAAGATCAGAATAAATCAACTATTTCATCAGAGAACTGGAACCAAAAGCTGGCAGGGGACAGGTACGGATGTGGTAATCGTGAGGTGGTACAGCGGAGGTATAAAAATAAAGTGAACATTGGATAAAACGGACTTCTGAAAAAAGCAGAGATGGGCTCAGGTGACCAGCCCAACGCATCGATCATATCCGCCGTCTGCCAGGTGTTAAATGAAAACAATCGGTATAGTAAATTCGACAATTATGATGTTAGATAGAGTTCTGGAGCACGACGATATACGGTGACTGCCTTTCGCCAATCAGATCTTAAACTGATGAAATTTTCACCGAGCTTGACCTTTTTACCGAACTCGAGAGGTTGAAATGTAACATTTACAACAGGTGTGGCATGCTAACAGAGGACGCCGACTCCTTCCGGACACCTGGTCCCATCCCTTTTGTAATTCGCAATTGTTCTTCATCTTGAGACCCTTTGTATATCTGATTTGTCGTATCATAATGGACTTTGAGTTTCGATTATCCATTGGTATTTCTTCAGTTTTACTTTGAACAGTTAACACAACATTCTCGTCAATGAATATGAAACCAAATATGTTATATCGGAGTGCCGTGTTGTAACTTTTTCAATAATTCAATTAACAACAAATTTATATCTACCATAGATATGTTAGTTGCTAACTGTTAAATTTAAAATTCAAAGGTGTACTAAGAATTGACCAATCATTTCTTTTATTTTAGGGTGTATGAATACCAAACATTATACAATTTACACGATAAATACGTGTAACACACATGCAATGCTTGGACCACAGGATACTCCGAAATCCTGAAAACTAAATTGCCACATGACCACTTAGCGTGTCTTTGGGTATCTGGTCTCAAAGAAATAACTACTTGTGATACTTATATTTGCTTGTCAGTGTCCACTTCACCAGCGTGTCATCAGCGGACAGTGATTATCTTAAACAAAAGATATGATTTGTGCCTGGCATTTTAATCTAAGCAGCGATAGTAATACTTCATTAATATGCAACTTAGAATTGCGGATCAATTTCTCAAGCTGAGATTAGGAGAAAATCATCAGTAAAATGACTAATTAATCGAAATCTATCTAAAGATTGATTAAAGTAAAAATTAGAATGGAAAAATTAACAATTTAATAAAGTTCAGAAATAAATTCAAAATTGTTTAAAATTAAACAATATTTTCTTCGTGACAGATATATTCCTTCTAAAAGATTTGGATCTATCGTCACAAAATTATGGCTTATTTGTTTTGTTACATGAAAGCTAATATTCTTGTTTTACGGTGTATCAAAAATAAGGCAACATATGGGTCCGGGTAGATAGAAATCTCTTTTTGTTCCATTTCTATACATATTTTCAAATCCATTTGAGTTTCTTATATAACAGTTTTATAAACTGAATAGATATCATTTTAATAATTTGGGATAAGGATAAACGTTTGTTGGCTTGTTGCAGTAACATCAAAAGCGTATATACAGCCGTACATGATGGAGCGTGATATAAGGACGATTAACAATAGCTTATTATGCATAATATAAGGTTCCTCACCATGTTATAATAATTCGCGCCTTATGTTCCGGTTTGATGTCTTTTTTTCTGATACACCGATTAAAACAAGGCGATTTTTATCAACACACGCCGTCGCAGAATGTGAAATTTCATATAGCATGGAAAATGTAAATCGGCGCAGAAATGAAAAATGGACAGCAAAAAATAAGAATGTAATATAAACAGGTGCCGGATGATATTATCTTTAAATTGATTATAAATATCGCTATAAATTGACAAGTTTGATACGATAACATCTATTTCAGTTGGTTTTATTGCCTTATAATGACTCGAAAAATTGAAAGCCCGCCTAATTTGATATGCATCATGATAGAAACGCTATTTACCGAACGACTTCATTAGAAGAATTTCAGAAAAGCTTTAGAAATACAACTCAAGCGGAAAGGCGTAAATCTGTACAAATAGGCTATCGGAAACAAACGAAGACGAAAACATATTAATCATTAGATATCCGAAGTTTTAAATTTATATATAAGATGAGATTTCAACTTGTATATTAAATAGATCATATTTCGTCTTTTTTGCAAAATATTTAAAAAGAACTTTTCATAAGCATATCAACAGTAATTCGACTGAAATGAATCGTCCGTCACTGTAGTTTATTATCAAAAAATCATTTACTATAAAGATATGTAGCCCAAGAGGTCAAAAATGACAATATTGACTTATTGTAAAATTGGAGATTGAATTACTTTCAAATATTATGGCATGCTAATGTTGAATCAATGCTAAGAGATGTGCATGTAGGAAACATAGTTTTTGATTTATTCAAAGAGGCTGTCATCATTTCAAATTACATTTATATGGTTCGGATCATATATCCCCAAATTGACGTCGGGAAGCGAGAGTATACATTGTAGGTCTACTGCTTTTATGTAAAAAGGAGTCCAAAACACACGATTATGGTAATTAGTAGGCGATAATGTTGTCTTATGAACGTTCTTATGATAATTATGACACCATTGAAGTTGTATAACTGTACAAAAAAATGAACACTGCTGACAGAAAAGCGAAATACGACAACAAATTAGTGTTGTGTATCTAATTACAATAGATGCTTAGTTTTCGCAACCCAGATTTTATCAAAATTTTAAACTACAAATATTTATCATTTTCCCGGTTCCATTTGAAAATATTCAATTTTAACGAATATGTAAAATCTGACGATTAATCCTTTGGAATCCTTGCTTTTCATATAAATATCTGAACTAGAATTCATATCAACAAAACATAGTACATAAATTGTTGAAAAAAAGTTTAATTTACAATCTTACAAAACATAAACATGTATATAATAATGTTTGTTTCACTGAGTGTCTTTCCTGGCGTCCAATAGGCGGCACGAGCGTGTCAGGCGATGCTGTATGCATTGTTCCAAAAATAATTAATACATGATATTGTAGTCAAAATGATATACGTAATTTTTTCTGTTTTTTTTAAATATCATAATCTATATAAAGATCTGTTACGAGCAGGTTTATCTGGTACTTTCTGTTCATTTACATATCCATTTTATGAAAAATTCAAAAAGATGTTTTCGTTGCTTTGATTTATTGTCATTATAAGCAGCATTATTCATATATGATATTGACATGTTTTGATTACAGATAAGGTAGTAAAATATTTAAAACAAAAATAATGGTAAGTATTTATGCCGTTGAATGCGCTGTGGGTGAATTAAGGAGTTCTGGAACACGAGCTCAATAACTCAGAATAGCACAGATGGTACAACATGTTGGTCATATGAAAATAGTTTAGTCTGTACTCTGCAAAGCGTCGACACCACGGTTAATACATTTTGTTTCTGTACCATGCAGATAACTTTGAAACTTTTCAAAGTTTCATTAAAAAAAACACTTTTAACTTTCCTGATCGCCCCATACCTAAGCTTAAGTTGTTTATGTGTGCGGGGGGGGGGGGGGGGATTTTATAGTTACAGTCCTACCCGGATATATTGAACTAGAAGGTAAATCAATTTTTCTTTCAAATAAACAGGGTTTTCATAAAAACAGGATTATAATGGTAATAAAGAAATTAAGCCGAGGAATCAAAATCATATCCAATAAAGCTGGATTTCAATATAATAGTGTTCAATTTAAATGGGTTCGACTGTATTTAACGAAAAACCGATGCTTGTTTCCTATTATACATTGTAACAGGGTTTTCTCCATTTTCCTCCCCAAGTAAATAATAAAGCAGTTCCAAAATAGCGTGTTGAATTAAAATGGTCATATGAACATGGAATAGCATTTATAATAATAATAATAATAATAATAATAATAATAATAATAATAATAATAATAATAATATTAATAATAATGATGATGATGATGATGATGATGATTATAATAATAAATAATAATAATAATAATAATAATAATAATAATAATAATAATTATAAGAAGAAGAAGAAGAAGAAGAGGAGGAGGAAGAAGAAGAAAAATGAAGAATGCCTTTGAAACATCACTTTTCCCCTTCAAGGGTAGATATATATTTACATGAAAATATTTGTCAAATGTTTTCAATATAAAAATCGGCGGTGCTGTCATAATAGTGGACTAGGTAGAATGATCGTCACTTCACATCTGTATCCGCGAAACAATAGATAGATGACATGTAACCAAAACATATACCTAGTGTTCTTACTATAAAAAGGGACCTCCGTGCCGAGTGGTTAGAGCATCGCGTTTTGAACAATGTCTCTCACTTTTGGTTAGAGCAAGTTTGAGTCCCTTTGGAATCAAAGCTGATTTTTGTGAGAAAGTTCGCCAGTTTACTTCCGGAAGGCCGGTGGTGTCTTCCCGGGTACATTGTAAATTGGTTATCTCCTCCACCATTGAAAACTGACCGCCACCATATAGCTGAAAAATTGTTGAGTGTGGCGTAAAATACTATTCAAAATTCCAAAAAGTTCTTACCACAAAATAGATTAATTAGCAGAATCTAAACTTAAACATGGAGCAGTTTAAATAGATGGAACATTTTCGATTCGACCAATAAAATATCTCTAATGTTAGGAAGGCAAGTATACATCTAATGTCTTTACCGAAGAAAATAATTGTAAACCTTTTCTCAGTAATTTTGCAGTGATAATGTAATAGACAACCCATATTGTCATCAAATTTACCGATACTAGAGCCTGAACCTTTCGTCAGTCCGTAATACAATATGCAAATAAGGCAAATATTGGACGAGAAGGGACCACCAGGACATCAAACGTTGGTATCAGACACTAGTGGGGAATTATCACCCCCACTAATGACAGGTTATGTTCATCGCAGGAAATTGTAAAATTAGGTTAAATTTCTCG
The DNA here is from genome assembly GCA_030159075.1 of Atrina japonica. NCBI lineage: Eukaryota > Metazoa > Mollusca > Bivalvia > Pterioida > Pinnidae > Atrina > Atrina japonica. The sequence continues at coordinate 226,671 of BROG01000190.1, read as the reverse complement.
AATGTAAGATAAAATGTTATCACAGTACACTGGCTTCGTACACAGAAGCGAAATGAATAACAAAACTATACGACAAACGTGGTGATTTTGACTTTCCTAATTTTCTATCCAACTTTCCACATGTAAGTAGTGATATACATTTTTCGCCTGCATATGGTGTTTATATTTCGCAGATTATCCGATATGCCAGTGCCTGTTCAACATATAAGCATTTCATATACTCTTATTTAATTTCACGGGGTGAAAATAGCGCGTTTTCCTGAAAGGATCTTATTCACGGGTATTAAATTTCACGCAAAACCATTTCCAAAACAGAAGTGTAATAGAAGTTGAAATAAAGATTGTGATGCGTGTATATGATGTCTAGTTATATAAATACATTGTAATAGATATAAAAAAATCTCAGATACCAAAGTATAAATCAAATGAATGTCCAGGACATAGATACAAATGGACAAACACGGACCTCTGGAAACCAAGAGGTGGGATCAGGTGCCATGGAGGAGTAAGCATCCCCTGTCGACCGGTCACACCCGCCGTGAGTCCACAGTCAAATCCAATGAAATACGTGAGGAGTGAATCCTCGTCACAACTGGTACAGACGTCTCAACAACCGCCAACGAAAAGGCAACTCAACATTTCACTTAGTGAAACAGAGTAATCGCAAACAAGCCAATTATACCGACCGTAAAATTTGCAGAACGTTGACATTAAACGCGGTTTTCGATATCCTTATGTCAATAATTTGTTAGTGAGAAGTTTACCTCTGTATATGAAATCTCCATATGTTGTACACGCCCTGGCATATCAGATCATTTGTGAAATATAAACTCCATATGCGGGTGACTGAGGGATATTACTACTTAAATGTGGAAAATTTACGATGGGAAAGCCGAAATCGTCGCGTTTGTCGTATTGCTTAGTTGCCAATTTCCTGTCTGTGTCTATGTTAAGTAAAATGTCTAAGTATGAAGCGTGTGTGCTTGATTCTATTGTTTCTTTAATTTCTAGTTCGCTTGGATATATCGCATTGACATATGTATGAAAATTGTCATTATTAATTGACAAAACGTCGTCGATATATCTAAATGTTAAATTAAAGGACACCGCTAACTTTTTCTTCTTTTGATTCAGCAATTTCTGAATGAAGTCTGCTCCGTATGAATAAAGGAACAGGTCGGCCAGTAAAGGGGCACAATTGGTTCCCATAGGAATGCCGACAGTTTGTTGAAAAACCGATCATTACAAATATATTGTCTATTGAAATTCCAGCATGTTTTTTATATCAACTTCAGTGTATTTATGTGTAAAATCAGAGTGGTGTTGGACAAAATAAGTATCCTGTTAGCCAATCACTAGATATTTAAATTTTCTGGTACCAACTTTAGTGAAAAAACAGTCTATGATGCTAAAACGTTGTTTAGAATTTTTTAGTATCCACATCTGATTTACACCGCTTCTGGAATAAGCAACTGTACAGTATTGTTGAAGTTTCTCCTTAACGGCTGTCAATATCTTGGTAAGGAGCAAAGGTTTGGTAGAACATTTGCTGGATCCTGCTATGTATCTTTGCTTATATGGGGTTTTATGAAGTTTAGGTATCCAATATAAATATGGTAGCTCAAAATCGGTATCCGTTGTAGGTATATCAAATAAGCGTAATACGGACAC
>BROG01000190.1:20000-220000 GCA_030159075.1 Atrina japonica | reverse complement strand
GGAGATTTCGCAGTCTAGACACAAGAATGAACTAATCATGTTACATTATATAGATTTACAAGCCAGTAAAATATTCAAATGTATTCCTCTGATAATATCTAAAATAGGTTGAAGGTGTTCCATTCCTCGCAGTAAAGATAAAATGTTCTATGCTTTCGTTCCTTAAGAGTTATATGGCTTCTTTAGTGTACAATCTATGTATAGTAAATGCATTCAAATTTGAAGATTATAAATATCTTGTTCCTGTTTAAAAGTAAATTTAAGACAGCCCATGTCTTCTTAGAGGACATTTTATTTTTGAATCATTAAAAGCTAACGTGGTATTGATATTCCTATTATGTCGCAAATAGGTTTTCATCCCAACTTGAAACTTGATATTCGGAGGTGTTGAAGATGGCGCTACGCCATTGTTGAATTTTGACATTGCAATATATATATGCCAAACTGTCGGTTAAGTCAAAATATATTTAAATGAATTTTTTGGCTTTTGATAAAGTTATTGTGATAAAATGTTAAAGATATTTCAGACATCTAGTTTAAAATCGAGCTGATTCACGCTGTGAAAGCATTAATGAGTTTATTTTATTCGCAATGAATTTATTGGTTTACATTTCAAATCACCGCCGTTTGCCAGTATTATATTCGTGAATAGCGTAGCAAATTAAATAAAATAGATGATTTCTTAATTTAAATTTCCGTCGAGCTCTTGATTCATATGGCGAAAACGGACAGAAAAGCCAATTTTGAAATGAATAAAACAAGTCGTTTTCCCCAATTCTGGAATTAGGTGACACTAGAAACGGAATAACGGTTATGATAAAACCAGTTCTCTCTGACCGTTAAATGCTCTCTCCGGTTTTTGTAATGGAATCAGTATTTTATCTTCGTCATTTTTATCTTTTCGGTGGGTCTCCGTGGCCGAGAGGTTGTACATCGCACTTAAAACCATGAAGTCTTTTACTTATGGTCTGCGCAGGTTCGAGTCCCGCTGGAACTTAAGGTGACTTTTGTGAAAAAGTTTCCCAGTTTACTTGCGGAATGCCGGTGGTCTCTTCCCAGGTACATTGTATCGGGTTCTCTCCTGCACCAATAATAACTGGCAGCCACCATATAACTGGAAACTTGTATAGTGTGGCATAAAACTGTATTAAAAATTGAAATTCAAAATGTTTTCGGTAGAGAATATGAATGAAACATTGATTGATCGACTGAAAACACTATGAATATTAAAATCCCTAACATCACAATTATTTCTGAATGGGTTCTATGGAGTTTGTATCGTGAACTTAATTATATTGTCAACGAGACGAGTCTAAAGTAGATCCAAACAGGGGTATAGGGGCATACATATTGGACCTGCAGTACAGTAAAGCGTGGAATCAGAGCAGTATATGCTACATGCACACCCCTATGTTAGACATTATCTTGGAAGATCATGTAAAACTAATATCACTCACAACCATTTTTCATATTTTTTCAGAATAATTCTGTTGTTTGAAAAACATAAACGCAGTACCTGGTATTTCGTGGCCAGACGACTATTTTATACTAAAGTAATATTTCTCTCGGATACCACCAATTAATTTATTAACTTCTCAAAAGCTAAGATATTTGTTTTTACAGCAGATACTCTTAGACGGATTTTGCAACAGGTATGGTATCACTCTTTCTTTTGGAAATACATCTATATTAAATCCGTGCTCAACTGATGAAATCTTATTGACGGAAACGATCGTCCCGAGTATTCATTTTCGACTCCTTTTTAAACTATAAATTATAGTCGTAAAGTTCGTGGCAAAAGTCGCTTTTTAAAAAATTAAACAACATAATAAAACATCTCAGATACCAAAGTATAAATCTTTAGGATGTCCATGACACAGATACAAATCCGGTAAAAATGGACAAACACGGACCTCTGGAAACAAAGAGGTGGGATTAGGTGCTATGGAGGAGTAAGCATCCCCTGTCGACCGGTCACACCCGCCGTGAGTCCACATCAATGTTTACATGTTTTGATAAGAAAAACAATTTTTGACAATTTTTGTTGTTGTTCCTGTTTTGCTATTTTGTTTTTACTATTTTTGTACTTTGTTTTAAATTTTAAATTTAACTACTTTAAATTGAGAAAATCCATTTTGTAGTAAGTGAACAAAACAAATTAATCAATAAATTGCTATAGCTAATAATATACATATTATAAACATAATACCAAAGTTATAATGCTCAAGACGATCGTTTCTGTCAATTAATGTTATTTTTCTTTATTATAACATTATTCAATATTTAATTGTCGTCAGCAGTTCAATAGATTAGTGATATAATTTTTTATTTATTACTTTTTTCATAATGACTTTCATCCCGTAACGCTTATCCACTGTTCATTTCTCTGTAGTCTTGTATATCTGGCTACAACAAATACCTGGACATCTATAGTTTATTACTCCCACCGGAAGTCGAAAGGGGTTGTTTTTGTTTGTGTACTTATTTCCGTCTGTTGATCCACCTCTGCTTTGTCAAGGTAAAATCTTCATCAAATTTATTATCTAGGATATTAGATTATGTTACTTTTAAATATTTTCCCCTGTCATCCTTAATTTCAGAGTTACTCCCCTTTATTATATGCTATATCCGTTCTAGTTGTATAGTTGTAGATAGCACACGATTTCACACCCGATTGAAGTTGTAATTTAATCTGTCTGAAATATAAACACACACATGTTTGGTTCGAACACCTCAAACTGACCCAACACAATCCAACATAAATGTTTATTTCTCTGTAGTTTTTCCTGATTTTGTTTTTGTGTCCCTTTCGTTTATCTTATTTTGTTCTCCCTGTTTTATTTCCTTTTGATATCACAATAAAGTCTATTTGTAAATCCAAACTTCGTTAAGTGTTTCATTTTATCAGAAAATTCGTTTTAAACACGTATATATTGCAATTATTCAAGAACTAATTAATTACACACGTGTTCGTGTCAATTTCAGATATGTGACACTAAAATTCGACAAGTGCTGAAAAAAATCAATGTTTTTTCATGGAACAATATTAGTCTAGATAATTATATTTTTTATATCACTGTCATTTCAAATATTTAATAATAAGAGACAAAAAATAAATATTTGATTTTTCTGTATTTGTTAATTATTTAGAATTGTTTTACAAATTGTGTTGTCGTTCAGAATTGAATCTATAAATACATATACGGATGTATGATGTTTAAGCACATTCAAATGAAATTAATTATGTATCAAACAGGGTGTGTATATATATACTATAATCTATAGAGCAAAAATCAACAATTCATGCTTATTGAGAACTTGATGAATTCAAAGTTTCATTGATATTCACATATTTAGTACTAGGTAGAAGAGACTCCTTACATTGTAACACAGAATTCCAATTTACACGTCGGTTTACGTTTTTACATTAAAAAGTCAGTGACAGCCAGCATCCAGTATGTTGAACCTTCTGCACCAATTGATCTCGTTTTTTATTATTATGTTATTATTTGTTTTTGGAAAAAGGGAATTTTCGCTGAATGCTACGTCTAAGTGTGGAATTATATTGTATATTTCAGAATGGAAACGTGTAGCTTATGGTATTTATGATAGTTTCCATAGTGATTCAAGAATGAGTTGAAGTCATGTTTTATGTTATCAAGATAAGGGTGTAGTTTAAAGTACAATATTATGCTAAACTGTTTACATTTTTGCAAGGTATTTCGATATTATATGAATAGTCGATATAAACATTTATATCAATTCCGGATTTGTTGTTTTCCGGATGTATTTTTCATCTGCGACCGTTATTGGTTCAGTTCTGTACATACACATTATTTAATGACGATTAGAGCTACAACTTTGCAGAACACAATGGAGTAAGTTGGTTGTCTTCAACTGCTAATAATTTATTAGATACCATAGATTATTCCCATCCGTAACTGGAAGTTCTTAGATTAGGCTGCGTATTCATTTTTTTTCTAACATTTTCTTTTTCAGATTATGGAAATTTCTACACTGGTGAAATGACATCATTGTATATAAATATGTTTTTCGTGAGTTGATTATTCATTTTGTAAACTGTACTTATTTGGAGCGTAATATGGGTGTTACCATATATGTTTAACGATACAAGTACAATGGAACTTCACCGTAAGACCACCTCGCTAAGGAGACCACCTCACATTTCATACCATTAATTTTCAATCTCTTGAAAAAATTATAAGTATAGAACCTCAATTGAGAGGCTGCCTCTCTAATCATACAACTTTGAGTACGTCAGCTAGGTGGTCTTAATTGCGAGGTTAAACTGTAATTAGGTCGCATCATGTTAATCTATTTATTATTTTTTCTCCGGAGAGCACGAAAACATGGTGAGTCATAAATTTTTCGTTTTTCAAAAGTCCCATGTCATGACTTGCAACGTAAATTTCATTTGTATTAGTCCATAGCAAAGACAAAATATATGGTTCTTCACCCAAAGCTAACGCCTTCTATCTTAAACACGTAAAACTCAAGGTTTTCTATAGTTGTTTGTAAAACTCGGAGACATTTAAAAATCTATACAAATTATTCTATATTCTACAAGATCAATTAATCTTGTCCTGCGTCTAATCCAGAATGGTCTTGATTCAGATAATAATCCAATTTGTATACAAACAATTTTGTCACCCCCTGTACCGAGGTAATGTAATGGCTTTATTGATTTAATTTTTAAAGTGAAACGATTACAACTCTAATGTTATGATACTTCAGATATTCAATCTTTCTCCCCATGATCCCTAGTCGCATGGGCTGCAAAAATTGACTAACTGGTTCAAAAAGCACTTAATCTAAAACCAATAACAGCTTACCTTGTAGGGTACCTGTTAAATTTAATGTATGGGTGACAGTACAGATTTGACATCTTATTCAATGAGTTCGGGAGTTTAAATTCTGGCAAACGAAATCACAGATACACTACAGTGTCGGTTAAAAGTTTAAATATATCCACAAACATTTATACATAGATTATCTACGTCAGACTTTATGTACTTTAACTTACTCAGTATTGGGCATATTGATTTTCTTATTTGAATTTTCACTCATAATTTATTATCTACACCCTGATATAGAGTTTCATCAATTATTTGTCAATGCATTGGAATTGCAAGTAGATATACACGACTCACAAACAGACAAACCTAACATACTGTATGATCTTGTATATAATGCCATTATGTCTAATGATACATTTGCAAAGTGACTGTAGTCGTTTTGGCAACATGAAAATATTTCTTATTTACCGAAAGAGTAACTAATTCAATGCTGTTGGAACAAACAGAGTAAAGATGAGGGCTTTTTAAAATGATACTTTACTCCAAACTCAACAATCTTCTGAGTTTTGTGATGGCCGCCAGTTTGATGAAAGTCAATTAAAAGTCCGAGGTGGCGTGTCAAGGCAAGAGTGGCACATGACAGAAACCTAATCATAATTGAACATGCATAAACGTCCGTAGCACAGGTCATAATTTGTAATACACCACCTTTCAGCTGGTGGCATATCCATTTAAGTTAAGACCTTGGGGAAAAGGACTGCTTACTCCTCTACGAGACCTGATTCCACCTCTAGATTTCCAGAGGTATGTATGTGTCTATCATGTTCCAAATTTTTGATTTACCAGGGGTTTTACCAAAAAGTGGGAACATATCATGTCCAATTTTATCTAAATTGTAAATTGTATCACGAACCTTCATTCAATGAATATTTTGGTATCTGTGACTTTAATATGTGTATTGTCTTTGACAAACATTCTACGAACGTTTGTTGTGTAGTTTATCTGAAAGCTGGTTTTCAATTGTATTCTTATACGAACAGATAATTTTCAAGAAGCGGTATTTTTCGTAGGTTATATTTTCATTAAGTGGTCATATTGTAGGAAAACTTATGTAGTCGAATCCATTCATATTGAACCCTGTTACATTGAAACCCCGATTATTTGTCTTTATTGCCATTTTAGCCCAGTCATTTTGAAAACCCTGTTTATTGAAAAAAATGACCCCACCTTCGAAATATCGGAGTTCAACTGTAATGAACATTGTATTTGTTTTACTCACCCAGAAAATTTAGGTATATGTTATAAAACTGGTTCTGATAAAGAAATCAATTACATGTTATCTAATTTGGTAGCTTAAACACGAATTTGAGCTAGGTAACTCGTAAAATGGCAGAAAACGGGAAATAACTCTTGCAAAAGTATCTTTTTTTTTAAATCGACTATTAATTCTGAACTTAATCCTATTTTAACTTTTCCATAATTCGGTGTTTTAATGACATAAAATTTCCGTCGTTCACTATGTATGCGTTTTCAATTATTTCCATAATATACTATGTACACAGGTGAGGTACCCACAAATCCGTATAACCTTCAGAATGTTGTTTTCATTTCATTTCCTGATCGTATTCTACTTCGTAAACGTTGATAAATTATAGTACACACAAACCATTTCTCAACATTGTGGCCGCTGTGAATTTTTACACCGTACTGTACATCAACAACACGGAGGTGAGATTAGCGTCACCTCATTTTCACAAGTTTATGGGTATAAACGTATAATTTTTGAATTCCACCATACCTCAATATTATCTTTCAATCAAAACTGGATGAATACCACATAGTGAGAACAATTAACTTCAGGAGTAAGGTGATCAGGTTTCGATGAGGAGGTATTTCCTTTTTAAAAGGAATCAGTTTCAAATGGACGGTTATTTTACCAAGAAACATGTTATTGCTTCAATTAAAGGAAATACTTTATTCCATGTTCTCGCCTTTTTGTTGAGTTTATATATATTTTATATATATATATATATATATATATATATATATATATATATATATATATATATATATATACATATATATATATATATGTATGCAAAGCAAGCACTAGAATGACTAGCGAAACAAATAAAAACGTTTATCTTTACGTAAGTCATCTCAGCGCCTTGTATAATTCGTTTATTTGATTAGAACCGACACTTCAGTATATATATATATATATATATATATATATATATATATATATATATATATATATATATATATATATATATATATATATATATATATATATATATATATATTAGTGTTTTCAACGAACTGGTTAATTGAGAACTCGTGCGATGGTCCGATTATCGAATAGTAAAATCAGAACTCGATTTCTCGAACATAGTTTTAAAATCGCGTGTATTGAGCATTTTTGAAATATTTTGAAATAAAAATGATCGTCTAACTGATTTGTCATTTGACCCACCGCCTACCCTCGTTAAACACGTGTTTATATAACAATCAGTGTCTATTTATCTCTCACTTGGTTTCATATATCCAGCAGGAGTTGTTTATATTTTAAATCTGGAAGATATATACATGTAATGAATTGTCTTCAGAATGATAATTTAGTTTTAAGATAATTGTGTTTTTAATATTAAGGTTAATCGCTAGTTAAATTAAGAAAATACCCCCATTTATACCTGGAGTTTAAAAAGCAATTTATGTACATGTAGTTATATTAAATATTTCATTGAATAAAACGATACATTGCTGAATCCATGTAGTGTACCGGGGTTACAAAGCCATTTATTAGATTTGGCTTGATTCAGTAAAAACAATTCATTGAAATATTATCTGGAATATTATTTATTTACCGAATCTTTTGTTTCTTGGCCGACTTACAGCCGCTGAATCGTTCATTTTTAACTATAATAAAGCTACCAATGTGGTAATTTATATAAGACAAAATGGTTCTTCCTTATGTAGTGTTCGAAAGCTATAGAATCACCCACAGAGCTTTTAAGATTAATTTTTTTTCGGATAAAAAATAATATACCTCCTCGGGCAAATAAATACGATGGTCTCTTGTGTATCATCATGTTGAAAATATAGTTACCGTTTTCTGGTGACTAAACATTTTGGAAAAAGATATATTAGTGATGACTTTTTGTGGTAATTTCAGATATAGATCTGGCGAAATCTCAATTCGGACCTGAATTAACCCGGCTCTCTCTCTCTCTCTCTCTCTCTCTCTCTCTCTCTCTCTCTCTCTCTCTCTCTCTCTCTCTCTCTCTCTCTCTCTCTCTCTCTCTCTCTCTCTCTCTATATATATATATGATTAAATTATATACAACAAACTTTAGATATTCTTACATGAAATAACAATTTTTCAACATATGTTAAAAGCAACACAATTACTATAAAACTGCGAAGCAAATAGTTCACTTTCAAATTGAAATGAGCTTGTAGTTTATGAAACGAATGTCTAGCACGGTAACAGACGGACTTACAGGGAGACATATGGATTGATATTTAGACAGACGGTCAGTTTGACAAAGAGACGGTAAAATACCGAATATAATATGCGAGAAAACATTTAATGGTATTCATGACCAATTAATTTGTAATCAGTGTTCGCATTTCTCTACTTGAAAGCGTCAAATTAATGATGTTTTAATTAATTAAACAAGTCATTAATGAGGTACTTCATCGCAAATGTATGACAGAATAGCTGCATGAGTTTATTAGCTGATTTTATGATAAATTCTGTTCTATGTTTATTTCAATTCGTTTTATATTGTAGTCCATCCTTCTAGCGAGAGACATTATAATCAACATTGATCATGCCTTGGGTGACGATCTTATCTTTACATGTATTATTTCAATCGACAAACTGCTGGCAATGGCTGATTGGTGAGAACGTTGGCCGAGCAAGTCAATGGTTTTGGTTCGAATCTGTTCAAACACACACACACACACACACACACACACACACACACACACACACACACACACACACACACACACACACACACACACACACACACACACACACACACACACACACACACACGTATATAATCAATTTCCTGTTCGTGACTTCAACAAATTTCTAGTAAATATGTGTATGGTAATTTGTATTTAGAAATATATGCCCTCATAAATAATAATACCATGTAATTATTAGAATATATCATATGTACAGTATCAGTCTGTAGTCAAAGCAGTTATCATTTGAATAAAGCATGTATACAAACTCTAAAATCTATACTATTCAATGTGTCGAGGATATATCCGTATCTGTTTAGATAAAACATGAATACGAATATTTGTGAATGACTGTGGAAATGTTTATGAGCTAAATAATGTTTCCGCGAAATATAAATATAAAAGAATAGTATGAAACATCTAGATACATGTATATCTTGTTTATAGATGTCTTTGCAAATTCAGTGAAATCTAGAAGATATAAAAGATATATTGACCGGTCGATATGGGATGCTTACTCCTCCATGGCACCTGATCCCACCTCTTGCTTTCTAGAGGTCCGTGTTTGTCCATTTTTGCCGGATTTGTATCTGTATCTTGGATATCCTAAAGATTTATACTTTGGTATCTGAGATGTTTTATATTGCATACAACTTCTATATAGCTCACATGTATATTTCACACAAATACTTATTCATTCTATGCCCTATTGTTTATACGTTATTTTGTAAAGTATACTTATTTTAAAGCATCTAATATGATATACAATTGTAATTTTGTATGCTCTTTCTCTCTCTCTCTCTCTCTCTCTCTCTCTCTCTCTCTCTCTCTCTCTCTCTCTCTCTCTCTCTCACACACACACACACACTCGTTTTTATTTTAAAACAGGTTGTTTCGTAAGCGCTTGTATGGAACTTCTTGTGATGGTATATCAACAGAACATTCAACTCACAAGCTCAAGCTCAAGGTATCGGGTTCGGTTCCAGGTACCGGGTCATCACAAAGACTTGATTTACAATGAATGTCCCATGTCATAGTAGGTGTGAGAGACTTTACTGCGTTGGTCTCAGTCCATGTTTGTGAAGAATTCTTCGCGGAATACGAAACAATAATAACAAACAAACAAATGAAAACAACAAGAGATAGTAACTACTTCTATGCTATGCACTCTGTATGCGAAGTAAATTCACGAGTCTTGTGTCAAAATGCATTCATCATATTGAATAACTCCACTGCATTGTTAGAAGTCTAAATTATAGTTAAAGCCATCTTCCTAAGTCAAGGTTTTCTGATCCACATCGTTCCTCAAACACTTTGATAGACTGCATTTTTATATATGGCGGTCACTTTTGGCGACATCTAGCGCCGATCTAAAGTTGTTTTTGCGGAAGTCAGATCTATAATGGTATAATGATTAACGACATTATACCAATCAAATAAAACTAATCAGTGAATCATTCACAGGTAAAAACTTGTTTTTGTGTAAAATCATGTTTAAGGTTATAGTATAAGGGTTTAATTCCGCGGGTTGAAATTTTGGCGTTTTTTCTCTTTGTCGACGTGATCACGGGTATTTTTTTTTAAAAGTCATAGACCGAGTGTATCATACAAAGACCACCAGGTCCTGTAAAGACAGACCGTAAAAGTTTATTAAGTACACAAAAAATATTAAAACTTATTTACTGTTTTTAACTATCACTGATTTAGTATCACTAGATATAGCGGATTTCAGTAATCCAGTCATGAATGATAGTTCAATACTATGGAATCAATTTCAATATTCATCAAAATCAGTTTCGAGATTTATATGTAGTAACTTTTTCTCTATTCATCTTTCATTTTCTATATTCATCTACCAGTTCCCAACTTTAACTCTATGTCTTCAATTTCTGGAAGGAAGAGGTGTATTATCTTTCAAACATAAGTACCCTGGGGAAGTACATCGCCGTATATCCAGAACAAAATGTAACACCTAACTTCAACTTGAACCCATCACATTACAAGCGATAATTTTACTCAGTCATAACATTTCAATTTTGACAGAATGTTGACATAGTTACGGTCGAACAATTTCGCTCTCTCTAATTAAATGTTGCCGCACCAGCGCCTGGCAATAAAACCAAACATCTTCTCGTTTTGCAGTTTCTTATCGAGTCAAATTAAAAGTAATCATCCGTAAAAATGCGTTAAAACATAATACCGGGATACCTCCGGTAAAAGGTCTGTTTTGAAGAGCATCAATCTACTGATATTATCTTTATACAGAAAAGAAGCATATCACTTATCGGACGGTTAGATGTAGGTATTTCTGTCCCTAAATTGAGATCGTTATCACGGAAATAGACATAAGACACGTGATACTCCTATCAAGGGATTTTCAATTTTATTTGAAATTGATTTCAGTAGATCGTATAATCTAAATGATATGATGGTGAAGGTTCTGTTTAAGTCCTCTATGAACTGAGTGTACGAGTTCCAAAAGTTTTCAAATTCTGATTTCTCTCTCAAAGTTTTCTAATATTAGTTTTCTGATATTAATTTTCAATATATCATTTACATAATCATAACTGTCTCAAACGTAAGTCTTTATTTTGTATATCTGTATGTTCAAGTTTATCTTAATTTTTTTTTTAATTTTGAATTGTTCTTTTTACATTACACTCAACAATTTTTCATTTATACGGTGGCGTCCAGTTTTAATGGAGGAAAAGAGAACCCGGTTACAATGTACCCGGGAAGAGACCACCGACCTTTCGCAAGTTCTCTGGCAAACTTTCTCCCAAAAATCACCTTAGGTTCCAGCGGGGCTCGAACCTGCGCTGATTAGAATTGACTTCAAGCACAGTGTTCTAACCACTCGGTCACGGAAACCGTTGTATTCAGTTAGAAATTGTTCTTTTGGTAAAGACCCCTTTCTGAACAGTCACATTTATTCGACATGAGGATGAAAAAATAACTTAAACGGGGCATTAGCTGTGTTATCCAAAATTTCAAAAAAAAAAAATTTCTTCATTTTTTACTATTTGGATCGATGTACAATAACAAAAAAGATATATACACAGGCACAATAATTGAAAAATTGTGAAAATTGCAAGACAAACCCAGGTTTGGCACTTTTTCAATTGCAATTGATTAACTCAACCTTACTATTTGTATATGGATATCACAGTGGGCCTGACCTTATTTTGACAAAATATATAGGAATATATGATTTTTGTTTCTTTGTGTATGGCTCTTCTTTGTTATTGTGCATCGAGTACAAATAGTAAAAGTAGACAAAAACGAAATATTTTCTGGGTCCACACATCTGATGCCACTTTAATGCAGAAAAGAGTAATAGCTAATTACTAGTGCGATTCTGTTTATCAGAAACGATATGTCTCCACTTAAAAAAAACAAGTTCCGAATTTAACAAAGATTGAATGATTTCAAGATATCCAGAAACATGTTGAAATATATGAAAGTTCGAAAAATGTATATTGAAAATTAGATAATATTTGATAGCCATTGTGTGAATAAATTTGATAAAATTTATATTAAAACATTTTCATCAAATGAATTTCTTTTCTTTCAATCGGAAATAAAGGAAGACAACTCTTGTTTAATTTGTTCTTCGTGAAAATGCTGGTTAGATCTGTTTTAATCCAGAGGTTCAATAAAATTATTATCATCATATGCATATACATCTCCAAATATATATATATATATATATATATATATAAATATATATATTATATATATATATATATATATATCTACTATATAATATATATTATATATACTATATTATATATCCTATATATCTATATATATATTATATATAATATAGTATATATAATATATATTATATATATATTATATATATATATATATATATAATATATATATAATATATATATATATATATATATATATATATATATATATATAATATATATATATATATATATATATATATATATATATATATACTATTATATCATATATAGCTATATATATATTATATGTATATATATATATATATATATATATATATATATATATATATATATATATATATATATATATATATATATATATATATATATATATATATATATATATATATATATATGTATATATAAATGCAATTTAGTCTTCCAAGATAAAGTTGCACATCCGTGTTTTGTCAGAAACTGAAACTGAATTTTCTATTTTACTAAAAATATGGTGTACGGGTAAAATATTGTGTTTTGCTCTAATTTCATGTATTGCTGTAGTTCTATTTTTTGTGACGAAAGTTGGCCTATTACTCCTGTTGTCAATTCAGACTTCTTTTGTGAAAGCTTGCGCCTTCTTATCTTCGTAGAATAAATAGGTCAATATTACACCATATAGGCATGAGAAAGAACATAAACAGTCGGTAGACATGTTTCACAGTGGTCCATATAGCATTATATGGTGCCTCATTCATTTCAGTTAATACAATTTATATAGTTAAAGAATCTAAAGATGCACGGAGTGAAAGATATAGGGCTGACGCGATATAAATTGACGTCATAATAACTAAGTAATATCCCTTTACTCAATCTCCATTCAGTCTTATAGTGGTACTTCTATAAGAATAGAATAGGTAGGCAGATATCTTTAGACGGATTTGGCAAAACATTTAGGTTTATAATTTGACCTTGTATGATACCATTTTGTTCTTTCGGAAATACACATTAAATATGAGCTCAACTGATGAAGTGTTATTGACAGAAACGATCGTTTTGAGCATTCCTTGGCCTTTATTGTAAAACTTGAACTTTTGTATTTTGTTAATAATATTTTTTTAAAAATACTACAGCACATATTTGAATGAGGTCCATATAAATATATATTGGGGTGGACTGACCAGTCCATAAACTTCCATATTATGCGAAGTAATATGCATTGATGATTTCAATCAATGACATTCATATCAATCAATTGAGAGAGAGAAAGAGAGAAAAAAAATAACAAATTATATTTTCTTTATTTATTATTAGATATCCAATTGTCTGTATTTCGGTAACATTATGCACCGTCTGTTTAATGAATTGTGTATTCATTTGCTTGTTTATGTTTGTGTTTTTTTCACACGTGAAAGCACTTTCAGTCCTCGTCCGTTTCACTCGTTATGGTTGAGTGATTATAAAGCCCCTGTGCCAAAAGTGACTGGGCCAAAGGATTTGCTGAAGATGTCGTCTTCTTTATTTTAGCTCGTTTGTTTTGAAACCAAATTTTGATCTGAGACTCTGAGAGATTTAGTTCTTGTGATAAGCGTGTTCGCCTGTCCTCTGTTAGATATCGAGACTGTTCGAATTCACACTTGAGTTTTTGTAATTGATCCGTAGTAAATGCCGTACGCGGTCGTTTTTCATCCGCAACCTTCTTCTTTTTCATTTTCCTTGACCTGGGACCTGAAAGAGATTGAGTTATATGTACATTAAAATGAAATATATATATATATATATATATATATATATATATATATATATATATATATATATATATATATATATATATATATATATATATATATATATATATGCATACATTAAGTCCTCCTTTTCCAATTATTATTATGCTCGCTATCATTGTTTTCTTTTTGCTATTTTTGTTATCGACATTTTTTGTATTAATGCTCGTGAATGCATTTGTTGTTGATGATTATGTTGCTGGTGAAATTGATAACGATTGTTATACTTGTTGTTATTGTTGCTGCTGTTGCTTTAATGAAATTTGACGCAAAACGATGAGGAATACGAATTATTTTGTTAAAAAAATTTTGAAATCGCTAAATATTTTAATGCTTACAACAGCAATGAATATATATCCAAGGACAAACAACCAATATAAATAAAGGAGATGCTTCGTTTAAAGAAATCTTATCATGGAGAAATTTATTTCCCCTGGTGATGAGTGTGGATCAAATGTATTAAAGCTAGAGTTGTGTATATCTTAAAGCTGAAGCTGTGTATCTCAACTTCTCGTTCGATTATCTAACACACTTTTATTAAAGAGCATTCACAGCCGTTAAACAGGCTGTTTCCCGAGTAACATACGTGTTATTTTCCCACAACGCAGTATTTTCTTCCCAATTTTGCTATATATTAAACACTTTTATCCACTTCTTTTTGTTTTTTTTCTTTCGAAACTATACATGAAGTTGATGAGGTCGTATCGGCAGAAATGATTATGTTAAGTATTTAGTTTGACCTGTCGGTCTCGTTTTAAAAAGTTATACCTTTATTATTATATTCAAACTACAATCAACCTCTGCACATTTCTGTACACTCACGACAAATTCGGTCTATTTGAAAGTGACTATATTCTAAAAGCACTGATAATTAGGAGTTAATATTTATTCTTAAATTGTAATTTTTAATAGTTTCACATTATATACACAAGAGACTGAAAAAATTAAAAAGCAATAAATTGTTCAGATGAGTATATTAAATTGGCGATTTAAGTTTTAAATCGATGTATATCAAGTTTAGGATATCTGACATGACGAAGAATCTATAAAGATATTTCAATCTTATACGAGTTCAATGATACCTTGATTTTCAGTTATGACGTTTCTAATGGTTAACAAACTATTAAAATCTGTGATTTATGTAGCAATATTATTACAGAAACATCAAAGAAAACAGTCGGTTTGATCTATAAATAATAATGTATTTAATAGGCGTTTCAGATAATACTAAAATGTATTTAATACTTTTTGATATATGGCTTATATGAAACATTAAATAAACATTTTACAAAATTATTTCACAAATCCAAACTGCAATAAATACGTGATATATATTTGTTGTAAAGCATTTCAAATAAATTATTCTTACTCCATTATGTACAATTCAAAAACAAAAACCATCTTGTTTCAATCAGGATTCTTTCAACAAACTAACATTTAGTTATGTCTAAAGGTTGTAAATTTCACTTTGTTTTCATGGTTTCTTTGTTGATAATTATTTGCTTCGTTAAATGTCCATTTCAAGGTAAAAAGAAAAAAAATCCAATCGATTGCCCATTGATATGTATGGCTTCAATTACTTCATTTTTCCTATGAAGCTTCATAAATCATTGATTCAGGAAATTGGTTTGCTGATAGAAATCGAAAATATCTAATCTTAGATATGTTTGTTCCACGATTTTATATCTTAATAGAGACATTCATACAAATATATGTTATGGTGTTAAAATCAAAGACCGGCTGTATCGTTTTGGTGTATCACTTAACGACAAGACTTATGTCGAACATGAAGTAATATGAAAATACAATAAATTTGGTCTGATTCAGAATATGACATTCAATAACTATGACAACGATTTTATATATATATATATATATATATATATATATATATATATATATATATATATATATATATATATATATATATATACATATATATATATATATATATATATATATATATATATATATATATATATATAGGTGTTATGTAGAAAGCTTAGATAGATAGATAGATAGATACATACATACATACATACATACATACATACATACATACATACATACATACATACATACATACATACATACACGCACGCACATACGCACGCACACATACACATACATACATACATACATACATACATACATGGATGGTTGGATGGTTGATTGTGTGGGTAGATAAATAACAGGTAAGTAGATAGAGAGCTGAAAATGAGAACTGGATTTTTTCTTGAATTTTGATAGAATACTGTCATTGAAGAAGTATACCCATGAAATGCAATTAATAGCAAACTTAGTAAATCAAATAAATAAATATTTAATTATAATTGATTAAAATGCTAGTGCTATATATTGATATAATAATTGAATTATCATGTTATCATATTTCCCTTGATATTTAGAAAAAAAAATGTTTGCATTCTACAGACGAGGATTTGAAATCAAGACAAACAAGACAAATTGGAATTTTAATAACATTATTTTATCGACCACGTGATTTCACAAATACATTGCCATTTAATATCCCTAGTTGATTATATAAAACATCTCAGATACCAAAGTATAAATCTTTAGGATGTCCAGGATATGAGTTACAAATGAAAGTTATTGTTGTGTTGTTGTTGTTGTTGTTGTTTTTGTTGTCAAATACTGTTTGAGGAAATGCTATCATCTATTGGCAAGTCATATAGAGACGTATCTAGGTCCAAAGTCACCAAATGTTCAAATTTCTCATATTTATAACCGCTAGGTCGTTGCCACTGCTGGTGGACCGCTTGAGTACCCGAGGGTATACCTAAACCTAGTATATGGTATTTCGGTACCAACTGATAATCTTATACTAAAGTGATATTTTGCACTGATAATATCATTCAAATTCTAAATTCTTCAAAATCTATGACAGTTATTTTTAACAGTGGTTATTTCTAGACGAATTTGGCTATGCATTTGGATTTATTATTTGGCCTTTTGTGATACCACTTTCCCTGAAAATCTGTTTCAAATTGGAGATTAACTGATGGAGTTTAATTGAAAGAAAAATTCGGGGTCAAAACAAATTATCAGGACGAAAGTTTCTCTCAATAAGACTTCATACATGAACTAAAATGGTTAACTTAAAATAGTGTATCTTAAATGGAACCAGTTGATGTTTTTTCGTACTATCAAATACCTTTATTTTTGTACATTCCTTTACAACATCATGCAAAAAGACGTTCCGAATATTCAAACACTCATAATTATTTTTTCTCCACGATAGCGGACTTTTGCGACGTTGTTCAACTCAACATTCCATCTATTTAGTTATCAAATCTGTTTTTACACCATATTTTGGGGTTGTATTTTAATTTCAGTTTTAGCGATCATACTATCTATGGGATATTGTATGTGTAGGCTAGCTATTGTGATGTGTTCTCTCAATAAATACACTTATACCATTTAGAAATAATGATAAAGACATCATCCAAAACCCAAATTGGACTGTATAAGGAATGGGTTACTATGTGTGTGTATTGTTAGAACTTCCAAAAATGCATAGCTAGAAAAAGGACAAAAACCCCTAACAAATGGAAATTCAGAAGAAAAAAATTCTTGAATCAACCAGATAATTTTAAAACTCTATTCAAATGACCAAGAAGACTTTGGGGTAC
Organism: Atrina japonica; assembly: GCA_030159075.1. Lineage (NCBI taxonomy): Eukaryota > Metazoa > Mollusca > Bivalvia > Pterioida > Pinnidae > Atrina > Atrina japonica. Next base: position 202,067 of record BROG01000190.1, on the reverse strand, counting down.
AGATATATCATCAACCCCCACACACAGACAGCAATTTAAATATACTTCTAATTGGTGCCGTCAACAAACGTAATTTAGTTTGACATTTCTAACTAAATGTATTGGTTTTGGTTACATTTGTAATGGGTTTGACAACTGATTTGCCACTTATCAGACTAGTTTATTAGATCCGGGATAAATACCGTCTCTGTGGCCGCTACTGAGATGATTAACCGTTAACTTTGGCATCATGCTGGCGATCAATTATACATACAAGGTGCTTGATTTTATTTCTCCGCGATACTTAATCGTTGTGAAATTGATTACACTGATGAAAGTGATTCTGATAGTTATCAGTTTCTGGGTTGTCTCGGATCCTCTCGCTGCTAATAAGAGATCAACTTTAATTGTTAATTGCTATCTATGAGTGAGTGCAACAAGGCAGTTTGACAATCAGACGAGATACATCGTGTAAAGTACTAGACAGATACCACACGGCCGAAAAGCCCCGAACGGTCACGGGAGTGGTCCAACGTTAGACGACAGTGAAGACTGTGTGGCGAAATAACAATTTGGGCACCTTTATACATGTACATGGAATGCTGCATCCCAGAATATGAATAGAATATCGGTTGTGGTTTTGACAATAAGTTAAAAATGTTTAAAGCTTTATACAATTTACACGATATAACTCACAGGATGGCAACAGACGGTGACGGGATCCTGAAGCTTATAGTTGATTAGGTGGCCTAGTAATATTGCAGCTATCTATAATGTTCCTGTATATTTTTCTTTAATCTTTGTCTTAGACTGGTTCAAAAGGTGAAAGATTCTCTTTCACTGACCTTAAGGTTGTAAGGCCAACATTTTATTAAGTTTTTGACATCGTGATAACCACACACACACACATGCACGCACGCACGCACACACACACACACACACACACACACACACACACACACACACACACACACACACACACATTTTATCATGATGTATATCTAAAACTACAAACTGGAAATGTTATTAATCTAAATGCTTTCTTTTATTGAGCTTTATTTAATTCTGTTTAATTTATTTTCGCACACACACACACACACACACACACACACACACACACACACACACACACAAATAAATAAATAAATAAAAAAAAACCAATAAAATAAATAGTCATAAAGGTCCGGCATATATTTCTTTAGCTTATATAAGAACTTACATACCGTCTAAGGCGGAATAACATTCCCTATTCCCACCCCCACTGCGACTGAATTATAAAATCAATTTGTTAAAACAATGCAAACGGAATCCTGCGTTATATCAGATAGAAGTGTAGATATAAAGTTTATAACAGAAAATAAATTAAACAGAATTAAATAAAGCTCAATAAAAAAAAACATTTAAATTAATAACATTTTCAGTTTGTAGTTTTAGATATACATCATGATAAAAAAAATTGCAAAATGAATTTAATGAAATTCCGTAAAAAGGCAAACTTTCGAAAAACTATTGTTATAAACTTGGATTGTTTGTAACTAGTTTTCAAGATATTTAAGAAATACGATTCTGATACGACAGTAAATGAAACATAAAGGTTTTTAAAAGAAAAAAATGGGTGGATTAATTATATTGCATCACTGAATCATGGACCCAAAATCGTAGTACAATTACCATTCACGACTCCAAATAAACAATTTGTCTGCCAATCAATGTATTTTGCTCAAATTGTAAAATATACTGGTCGCCGTGGTCGGTAAATTAGATTTACTTCTACGTAGCAATGCACTTTTATGACATATGGTGTTCTTGCTTCACAAACAACGCGATATGCCGGCATCTGCTCAACTGACGATCATAGCATATACACAGGCAAACTGCTTAGCGATGTGTCTTATATGAACAAATGCTATAAATGGCAACATTTCTAAAAAAATATTCTTTGTTCAAAGAACTTGTTAATCGAGACATCTGTGGACGACTGGTAAAACCATTGGGTTTTAAAGCATGAGTTATCTCGCCTTTAATCAGCACGGGTTCGAGGTCCGCTAGAATCTGAGTTGACTTCGTAAGAAAGCCTGACAGTCTGCTTGCGGATGTCCGGTAGTCACTTCCCGGGTACAGTATTAGAGGAGTTTCTCCTCCACTATTTAAAAATGCGCATGCCCATAACTGTGTAACTGAATAATTGTTCAGTGAGGCATAAAACACAATTAAAACAAATAAAACGAAGTTTGTTTAAGATGTACGACTATTTATAATGGCCATCGTTTATAACCTTTTTTTAACAAGAGTTATATATTCTTCTTTTTTGTCTAGCTATGATTTTGGACAAATAAGGAGCGTGAATGGTCGGCAGAGGAAAGTAACTTCATCTTGACATCTGATCCCTTCTCCGAATTTCCCAGACAAAAACGTATATGCCCACAGTTTCCTATGTCTGTTTTGAGATTCCCGTAACCATATTGGTATCAATGGCTTATACATGTATTTTGAGTCGATAGTAAATGATTTTTCAAGATATTGTACATCGTACAATCTTTTATATAAGAATAGATATTTTATAAAAATATTTTACCTATATTTGATAAATTGATATGTTATATTTTACTCGATAATGTGTATACAAGCTGAACATTCTTTAGGCCTACATCCGCCTTTCCGTCAATGCCATATACATATTCATGAATTTCACCTTCCGGACTGACATTATAGTGACTTTGGGTATATCGACATTATACTTGATTAGAGGTGAGTAAAATAGTTATTACATATTTAAAATTCATGTAACGGTTTGCGATATATTTTATATTACATAATTTCAATCAACAGAGAGAGAGAGATAGAGAGAGAGAGAGAGAGAGAGAGAGAGAGAGAGAGAGAGAGAGAGATTTTACAAATCAAACACATCTATTAAACAGCTTGACCACATGGAATAGTCCTGAGTACACAGAGGGCGTATCAAACTTTTCAGCTAATAAAAAAATTATTTATAGGATGATAAAGATGTCACATAGGAAAACTACTTATTTCATTTATTTTTTATTGAGAAAATTTTTATTGAATGCTATTTTTCTAGAGGCGTGCAAGTTCAGTATGAAAACTTACATCAATATTATAAACATAATGACCGAAGTTATAATGCTCAAGACGATCGTTTCTGTCAATTAGACTTCATCAGTTGAGCTACAATTTTAAATAGATTTTCTAAAGAGAAAGTGGTATCAGACAAAGCCAAATAATATCTTAAAAATTAGTTTTGCATGCAAAAAGAAAACACACAATATCAAAATGATAAAATTTGAATAAAAATTCTTTGATAAAATAATTTAAAAATCATATAGTATAAACACATTGTCAAATTCAGTGAAATGAAAAGTGAAATAAGTGTATAAAATTATCGTTGGCAATATATTTTCAAATTAAAAAAAATGGAATGAAGAAACGGTATATACATTGTTTTCAAAACTAGGGTAATTTGATCTACAGCGGTATGTGTGATCATATGCAGTGCGTTTTACGATCATATGCAATGCGTTTTAGGTTCTTTCATAACAAGTATTATGTTTTAGGCACTTTATGATTTACAACGGGTTACCGTTACATCAAAATGTGAAATCTACTTGGCATAAACCCTGGTAAATCAATAAGTGAAAACATGATACTAGAGAATTATATTAAATTTAAAGGAGCATTAACTGTGTTCCCTCCCCCACCCACCCCAAATATATATATATATATATATATAAATTAGATTTTTTGTTCTCGTTGTACAATACAAATAAGTGCTATGCACAAACATAAACAATCTTATATTCCTATATATTTTTTGTGAAAATAAGGTCAGGTCTAGTGTAGTATGCGTATACAAATAGCAAGGTTGATTTAATCTAAGTGGGTTTCTCAATCAATTTTCACAATTTGTTTCAGGGATATAAGATTATTTTTGCCTGTGTATATCTCTTTTTTGTTATAGTATATCAAACTTCATCGTAAAAAGGAAAGAATTCTTTAAAAAAAAAAAAATCACAGCGTATAGGAGTAATGTACCCCATACTCATTACTTCAAAACAAGTACTGTATGTGTTAAACAGAATATATATATATATATATAATCATCTGAATATGATGAATTTGCCTTACTATCGCTTTCTCCTTTTTAAAATCTGAGAATTCGGTTGATTGTGCTAATATATCTGCCATATGTTCAAATCCAACTACGTGTATATTTTTTCAGAACAAAATATCTGTCAGAAATCGTACACAACTTCACTTAATCAAGGTTTCAATAAAGAATTATAATATGAAATTAATTGCAATGAGGAAAAGTGATTTGAAATTAATTAGAATATGATCTGCACTTACAGGCAACCGGAAAGATGAGTGATGAAAAAATATAAATATTTATTTATATAAATTAAATAGTGGAAGATGAAAAGTTGTTAAGAAACATTTATCAAATTATAATTCTTTTTATATCTAAGATGTGTGCATTTTAAAATAATTTACAATTCTAAGAATTCTGCTTTCTAAGTTAGTTTATCCCATTTTCTAATGCCGTGATTAGTTAGGTGTGAAACTGACAACACATTGAGAATATTATACTCATATATTTTATGCTGAATTGTCCAGTTTCATAACACCTTAGAACAGAATTTGAAAATTTCTTTTTTTATCAAATACACTCTGTCTATAAATTAATACAACTGCTCTGCGCAACAAATGTTTGTCACAGAATTGTATAATATGGATGGATATATTAAACAATTATTAAATGTCAGTAGAACATTGTAGTTCAATTTAATTTGAGTTATACGTTACTCATACTTGGACTATGATATAGAATTTGCTATATTTTGCACATCTTAAAGTTGTGATGTATTTGATGAATAAATAATAATAATACAGATAACACACATAATTTATTCAAAAATTTGGAGAAAAAAAAATACAATTCTTACTTATGTATTTATCAAAAAACAAACAAATACCTGAGGATGGTCTGTCCGAATATCGTGTACAATAAACCCATGCGGGCCAAAGTTTAGCTTTGTTGTCCAGTTCCGGAGATGTAATAACAGGACTTGTAACGGACGAGGGCGATCCGGGACTGGAGCAGGAAGAAAGCGGCGAGAGACTGGCGCATGGCCTCTGTATTTTTTCATCAAAATTATTTTCTGTAAACTGTTTTTTGTAACTTTGATTGAAATGACTGAAAATGTGACCATCCGCACTGACAACGGGCGTAAATGCCGAAAACAGAGAATCTCTGTTCAACGCCGATTTTTTCCTACCGAACGTTGATTTCAGAATTTCGTCAATGGAAAAGTTTGTAAATTGTTGTACGTTCTGGCAGTCATTTTCTCTGTTTAAAACACTGTGTAGTTCTTGATTATTATTTTGTATATTCCGATCACTATCATTAACTATGTCCATTTTTTCTTCCGTATTTCGTGTGTCTGATTCCATCTTGTCGTCTGTTTTCTTAATTACACCGTGATACTATAGTAAGTTCTCGTAATAAAGGTTGTTTTACAACATAATCAAACGACCCATTTCTTCACTTTAAAGCCCCAAAAATGACGTACAACATAATTTCATTACTTTTTACCAACTGTAAACATTCCGGCAAAAGTTAATTAAACTTTGGTGATCTATCTTATTTTTCCGGATCGCGTAGTAATTGAGGCGGAGCGATATATGATAAGATACCCAGTTCTATCATCTGAACCAATCAGCGTGTGTGGGACAGTAAACAGCGATCATCACTGCCGCAGGCGTGTCTAAGAAAGTGATTACCTAGCCAAGATATAGATGATGGACATGTTCTTGGTTTTACCGCAGACGAAAGCAAAACCTGATAGATATTAGGCAAATTTCCGCAATATTAACTATCATTACACTGTAATCACTACCTTTTATGGAAGAAAATACATAATTATTACTGGCGAGTGTTTCCAACACTGGTAAACTCATGACGGGTGTCAGAAGTACGTTTCATATAATTGAAACATTTCTAGTTTTCGTAACATTTTGCAAGATCGAAATAATCAGTCGTGTCTGAATACGAGCCAAAATTACAACCAGTTCTTACTGTAGTCCAGGAATGTGATTCCGAACAGTGATCTTAGCGAAAAATAGAGTCCATCATATACTAGTGGACATTGTTAAAACATCGATCTCACCATTTCTAGGGCATAATGAATATTGAAAATATTATTTCAAAAGTAAATTTCCTCAGTAAAATTAGGGTTTTGTATAAAACTTTGATCTATCATAATTTCATATATACACCGACTTTAAACGTCCGTGGGTGTGAAAGACGTCTTCCTGTAAACTACATTATATAAATACTGAAGAAAAAATAACCATTAAATATACATGGATATCTGTTATTAATTTGAAATTGTTTTAAATTGAAAGGAACGTAAGACTAAAATAAATTTAATTATATATTGTAGTATTTGAATAATTAATTAACGCGCGCGTGTGTGTGTGTGACAGTGTTTGCACGTGTGTAACAGTACGCTCATCATTGTCATAAAAAACACTGCCTAAATTGGTTAATAAATATTTCGGTTCGATCATCTTTCTTATAACAGTAATAACCTAATTTAGCAATAAATGAAATATTCCAGATGCATAAATAGGTAATTGCCCATTCATGACATATTGCAACTGATTGTTTTTTATTTATTTATTTTTGTTGTTGTTGTTGTTGTTGTTGTTGTTGTTTAAAACACAGTGAGTACAACTTATTATAATCAGAATATCCTAAACGTGTCTCTGCTACTTTGTTGTTCCTGAGTTATTAGATGCTAAATGTGATTATTTCAATTTTCATTTCTTTGGCGAAATACCAATGGAATTTCCAATAATGTCTGAAATAGTAGCATTTAACAGTCAAGAATATAGATCAAATATGAAATAAAATAATATATTGGATTTAAAATAACGCACGCACGCAATCATACGCACACACACACACACACACATACACACACAGATATAATCATTAAAGTTCATGAAGTAAAGACTCAATGTATATCTAACCGCAGTGAAACTGATCACGATATTGATTTGACTTTGAATGACTGGTGATTAGCTCTATACGTGTCATACAACTATCAATATGCAGGTTAACACGGTGTCGTATTGCCGTCTATAATTTTCCAGAGAGTTAGATTCTGTCATTGCTGTCACTTCCGCCCATTGAAAGTGAATTAATTCATTTTCAGAAACGAGCAAATGGGCTACTAGTTATATAATTAATCGCTGTGTAATTAATTCAAAGTGGAACATGGGGAATTCGCTTTTTATATTACCTTTGTGTATATGACACTGGATGTTTTATACCTATATTTTAGTAGCTAAAATTATAAATTATCTCTTTTACGATAAGAGAAATTTCTTCAAATCAATTGTGACTGCAATGCTTTTTTTTTACCTAGTTTCGTGAAATATAGGACTGATTTCCAGGCGTATGTTAAGGGAAAATGTGAAATTTTCAACTATAAAGAAATTACGAGAAAAAATTATGTGGTCCATGATAAATTTATAAAAAATGAAATTAAAAATTATTAACTAAGCCTTTGACATATTTATTACCGTCACACTCCATTGCGTTTTGTCCGGACTGAAATATCTAAAACTATTTCGACTGACATATACCCTGGGAAGATGACGGGAGATTTTGGCACAGAACATTAGGACAATATGACCAAGTTTGCAAAATTTTACAATAGGAATTGGCCCTTGGAATATTTCTGGACGACTATGACTTCGTCAATTCAAATATACATACAATGGAACCTGGCTAATAAGACCACCAAACTGACTGACTCAAAGTGATCTGATTAGTGAGGTGTTACAGTGGAACCTCGCTAATAAGAACACCAAACTAACTGACTCAAAGTCATCTGATTAGTGAGGTGTTACAGTGGAACCTCGCTAATAAGACCACCAAACTGGCTGACTCGGAGTGATCTGATTAGTGAGGTGTTACAGTGGAACCTCGCTAATAAGACCACCTAACTAACTGACTCAAAGTGGTCTGATTAGCAATGTGTTATAATGGAACCTCGCTAATAAGACTAACAAATTGACTGACTCAGAGTGGTTTAATGAGGGCCTGGACATGATATGAGAGTGGTTTGATCAGGGCCTGGACATGATATGAGAGTGGTTTGATGAGGGCCTGGACATGATATGAGAGTGGTTTAATGAGGGCCTGGACATGATATGAGAGTGGTTTAATGAGGGCCTGGACATGATATGAGAGTGGTTTAATGAGGGCCTGGACATGATATGAGAGTGGTTTGATGAGGGCCTGGACATGATATACGAGTGGTTTGACGAGGGCCTGGACATGATATGAGAGTGGTTTAATGAGGGCCTGGACATGATATACGAGTGGTTTGATGAGGGCCTGGACATGATATACGAGTGGTTTGATGAGGGCCTGGACATGATATTAGAGTGGTTTAATAAGGGCCTGGACATGATATGAGAGTAGTTTAATGAGGGCCTGGACATGATATGAGAGTGGTTTAATGAGGGCCTGGACATGATATGAGAGTGGTTTAATGAGGGCCTGGACATGATATGAGAGTGGTTTGATGAGGGCCTGGACATGATATGAGAGTGGTTTGATGAGGGCCTGGACATGATATACGAGTGGTTTGACGAGGGCCTGGACATGATATGAGAGTGGTTTGATGAGGGCCTGGACATGATATGAGAGTGGTTTGATGAGGGCCTGGACATGATATGAGAGTGGTTTAATGAGGGCCTGGACATGATATGAGAGTGGTTTAATGAGGGCCTGGACATGATATGAGAGTGGTTTGACGAGGGTCTGGACATGATATGAGAGTGGTTTGACGAAGGCCTGGACATGGTATGAGAGTGGTTTAATGAGGGCCTGGACATGATATGAGAGTGGTTTAATGAGGGCCTGGACATGATATGAGAGTGGTTTGACGAGGGCCTGGACATGATATGAGAGTGGTTTGATGAGGGCCTGGACATGATATGAGAGTGGTTTAATGAGGGCCTGGACATGATGTGAGAGTGGTTTGATGAGGGCCTGGGCATGATATGAGAGTGGTTTAATGAGGGCCTGGACATGATATGAGAGTGGTTTGACGAGGGCCTGGACATGATATGAGAGTGGTTTGATGAGGGCCTGGACATGATATGATATTTATCAAGAAATTTTCAATGGGTAAATATAGTATTTACTGTCTTCAATGTGATGTTGTCTCCTTAGCGAGGGTGGTCTTTAGACAAGGTTCCACTGTACGTATTTGGATAACAGCCAATATGACTAGATTTGTCAAAGGCGGGGTACATTGTATGTTTAAAATTTACTTTTATTACAAATAAGAAGAAACTAAATATTTAAATAAAAATTTTGTGTAAATTGGTTTAATTTTTTTTTACTTTGATGACGAACAAATGCAGTTTTTGCATATATATATATATATATATATATATATATATATATATATATATATATATATATATATATATATATATATATATATATATAAAATTCATGATAGATGCAAAATAAATTTAATTGAATAGTTTAAGAAAATATACATAACAGAATGATTGTTGAAACACATTGAAAGGTTTTTTAAATGTCAAAAATCTCAACATGAATCACCACGATGACTCCATATACATGTATCAATAATTATCCTCATGTAAAAAGTAATATTTTGGGGACAATCTTGAATACAGTTACAAGTCATAAATTTATCTTACTATGGCAATTACGACTTTTACCCCTTTCCAAAAAAAAAAAACAAAAAAAAAAAAACAAACAAACAAACAAACAAACAAACAACAACAAAAAACAAAACAAAAAAACCCCAAAAAAAACAAAATAACCCCCACCAAAAAAAACCAACAAAACCAAAAAAAAAAAAATTAAAAAATTGAATATTTCAGATTTGGTTTTGTGTTCAATCTATGCCACATTTTATTAACTAACATATTTTGACAACTTAACGTAATCAAGATTCAGTTACTTATCAGTTTTCCGCATTTTACATTAAATATATCTAAACTAAAATCATGATAAATAAATCTAAAATGAAAAGAGAGTCTATATAATCTTTAAATTATATACAACATAAAAGTTGAAAGAAAAGATATATATTTCTAATCAATGTCAAGTTGAAGTATGTTTTATATCATTCTCCAGTCAGAAATAATTTCATTTGTGTATGTGTGTGCTGTTCCGGAATAAAAAATAAAAATAATTTTATCAATTCTAGTCAATTTCCAAGTGACGAGATTTTGTGAAATACAACATTGGTGTAACATCACTTTTCTTGTTCTTTGAAATTTAAGGGGCGACAACTTCTACGATATCATATTGATAACTGTTAAAAAGTGTATAAAACTGCCTTGCAAGCTTTGAGTAAAATATGACCACAATTATCCGAAAAGTCATACAAGTACAACTTCTGATTTTCCACATTCAGTATAAGTTTATAAATGAATACGAAAATGATTGATAAACCAAATTAAAAGTTTTTGAAATATACAAAATCTCAGGTTTACTTTCACGACATGGAGAAAAAATACTAAATTTTATCGTTAACATATTAAAGACATAGTTAAGGATTTGAAAAAAACAAAAACAAACTAGCGCTTGTTTACAAAACAACAGAAAATCTTCCTCAATAAACTACACATTCGTATCACTCCGGCGTCATTGGATTAATTGTATGTATGGTTGTCACAATTTGCCCAAGAATCACATTTTCATTTTCTCATTTGTTTTTTTTTCCCCAGTCACTAATCACTCTATTAACATTTTCGCCATTTTGTTTTGATTAGTGCCGAATTAGACTTGATAACCATGCGGGGAAATACGAAGTTGTTATGTAAATAACAACCCTGATTCAATCAAGTGAATATCAATAAAAATGCATGTAAATGTCTTCTATCGGAAGTGCACACACATTTAACAGCCAGATGACAGTTACCAAAAGTCTGTCCTTTTCACACAGCTAAGATGTTCAATACCGACGAGCAATCGGACACCGTGAGCGAAGGAGGGGCAGGTATCATATTCATCTATTGTGTATCGCATTTCTCGACGAAAGACAAATAATTGGTAACCATAAAAAAAAACGATATATTAATTCGCCATTACTTCATGTATATATTTTGTCTGGATCGACCGACAGATTACACTCTTCTCAACACAAGAAAACCGTGTGTCAAAACTATTGTGGGCGATATGACCGGGGCCCGAAGTCACCAAATTTACTCAGTACTCAAGCTCAACTAACTTTTCATGATTTTAAGGTAAAACACGCAAAATTTATTCTGTAACTGGACATGTTTGTATATTGACAGCATATAATTGTAAATAATGGCTCATTTGAAGAAAACTTCTGAAATATTACAATATTGTGTGAGTAAGTACTCAAATTTTGAGTATCGTACTCAACATATTTATTCTTTTTTTTTTACAGGAAAACCATAAAATGACGCAAAAATTGATATGTGAATGATAAAACATAATATGCTCCCTAATTACTCAAACCCAAAAGTTTTACAAATGATTGTATGGTCAAGATAATGAAATAAAAGTTGAGCTTGAGTATTGAGTAAATTTGGTGACTTCGGGCCCTGGGCCCTGGGCCCTGGGCCCGAAGTCACCAAATTTTCTCAGTACTCAAGCTCAAAATTTATTTTATTACTGTTTATAAAACTTTTGGGTTATAGCAATTAGGTAACATATTATTATTTTTCATCATTTAGATATAACATTTTGCGTCACATTTATGATTTTCCTGTAAAAAAAATGAATAAATATGTTGAGTACAGTACTCAAAATTTGAGTACGTACTCAACTACTTTTTAATAATTTCGGAAGTTTTCTTCAAGTGAGCAATAATTTTGATGATTATTTACAACTGTATGCTGTCAATATACAAACATGTCAAGTTACAGAATAAATTTTGCATGTTTTAACCTTAAAATCATAAATAGTTAGTTGAGCTTGAGTACTGAGTAAATTTGGTGACTTGTGGCCCTGAACTACTTTTACTTGTACGTATATATACTTAGGTTTAGGTTAATATGCGAGGAAGTGTGCAGCGTAGGGAAAGATCTAAAAATTATTCTAATTCTAAATTTAGACATCTTCTACATTCCTAAGGCATCAATATAACTATCATATAAATATTTTGCAAAATTCGTAAATAATGAGAAGAGGCAAATTATTTTGTAACCTTCCCTGATAATAGATACAGATGATTTAAAACCATTATGTTTGATTTTTTCACTTTGTGGTTAAAAATAATCCCTGGTAATTCAAAAAGTGAAAACATGATAAAAAAAATAAAATAAAACTCTTTCTGTCAATGATGTCATTCAATCGATAACTGCAAAACGACCCCGTCATACACATCATGTCTTCGTAAAGTTAAGTATTGTCTCAACAGAGGGCGCTAGTTGCTTGTTTCCAACGAACTTTCACCAATGACGTCATTGTGATAATTTTATTGTAAATATTTATACAAATATTATTAAACGTGACGCAAAAATAAATACCCAGTTTCCTCTATTACTTCTTTTTGTGAAATTTCAAAGATTTTGATCTTTGCCACGAATTTCAGAGCCAATGTAATTAGGGGTAGTTATCGCGCGATGTCTACCATGACAAGATTAGACTTTGGTTTTAAGCTTTATCCAAAAGTTAATTGTCTATTGGACCTTGGTTTTAAGCGATATCAAAAGTGGAAATGATCCCGTTCAATGTCGGTGTACAAGCTTTTGACATTTAAATTGTTTTAAGTTAAGTCGATGCAATTACCAGTTAAGAAAATAAAAACGCAACAACAACAACAACAAACAAATAAATAATAATAAAAAAAAGATAAACAAAAACACAAATTTTTTTCCTATACGTGATATTCGAAAGTTTGTGACTAAGCAGACATAATGCAAGAACTGCCCTTATCGGTCGCTTTTCTGCAATTATAGCGATCTTTTTTTTCAACAACAGGTACTCGGGAAGTAGGCCCATACCTCAACTTTGTTGGAGTTACATATGTTTCATAGCCCGCAGCAAATCAGAAGATAAGGAGTTATTGGTCGTTAATATACTTGAATAAATAAACTAATGATGGAAGTAACAAGTAATTATCGTTTAAATTACTATGACGGAAAGATGGGTTCTGACATTTCCTCGGGATAGAAACAGTGTTTCGTGTCAAATCTTCACTAAGCCCCACTGGTTTCACACGTAGAATCTTCAACCTTGATATAAGAGTGTGTAAATAAAACCCCGGTAGACCGAATGCATCAGTGAAGAAACTAATTGGTCAATTACTTTCAACCACACTGGCCGTGCGTTTCTAGTTTGTATCCATCTGTTTCGTTTAAATTGATTTGAAAGATATCAAATTCATTAAATGATGATTTTTTTTATCAATCGATTAATTTCAAATGTCTCAATCCTGATAGGTGCGCATGTAAAATTTGAATTATAAATGGATTGCATTGTCCTTTGCGAACTTCAGTTAGGTCCTACTTCAAATGAAAATAACACACACACACACACACACATTGGTCAATTAACATAAAACAAATAACTGACGGAGATAAGATGTGTTTCCTGTTTATTGTTTCTTTGATTTTAGACAAGAATTTGCCGAATTCGAAATATTTTGCTTTGTTTAATTAGGCAGTATTGGAACATGAAAACTTATATAATTACTTTGTGGCATTTTTCAGAAAATTGATATCACACTCTCCTGAATTCACACATGAAATGAAAACTGCATATATTTTTGGTTCAGAGCCAAGAGCAATTGACAATATGTTAAGATAGAAATTTACATCTACTTGTCGCTATGTAAAAAGGCAGTGAAATGGATCATGTGCACGTGAAAGTTAAACACTGTCGCCGCAAACATCCGCTAAATGACTACAGTTGTAGTGGTTGGCAGACGACATGTTTTTGGACAGCAGACGAGACTGTTACGAGTCAGAGAAAATGTTGATGGGATACATGGTGGTAGTTTCGGATCATTTGAAATATAAATTATATACTCGTGCAGGTTCCACGTTTACGGACACGCATTTTGTTACTGTAAAGTCTCTGTTCTGTTTTTCCTATAGAAAGTACATCTGTCTCTCGTAAAAGCTTAAGACTGAAAGTTTTCGCATCTCCCCCCCCCTCTCTCTCTCTCTCTCTCTCTCTCTCGTTTTGGTAAAACTCCTGGTAAATAAAAAAGTGAGAATATATATATATATATATATATATATATATATATATATATATATATATATATATATATATATATATATATATATAATCATTACTATAGAAAATAAGTAATGTCTTTCAATTGAAATTGCACCGACTGTCATAAAACAAAATTGAATGACTGAATAAATAAATAAATACATAAATAAGTAAATAAGTAAATAAATAAATAAATAAATAAATAAATGAATAAATAAATAAAAAGATTAATTAAACAATAAGTCTAAAACATGAAATTGATATAAAACAAGTGTCATGTCTTGGACGCAATGGTCCTCTACAAGAAAGCAATAAAAACGAAAAGAAAATATGTCCGCAGGATTACATTCTTACTGACCATGTACATTTCAGAGGTAGTGGACGATGACGCAGTATTGGTCAACGTTATTCATTGACGATTGTGAAGACGCAATGTTAGATTCTGATTGCCCGATTGATAAGGTATTTTTATTGTGGCCTCAAGTGATGGGAATTGAAACACTCAAATTTACAAGATTTAAAATTGACATTAATGGTCACGCGCGTGTCAACAAGTTATCTCCCCTTACAGAACTTCTTTTTATTGGTAAATAGATGATTATCAAAATCATTATGTGAATTACAGAAAACTAGATAATAGTAAGAACAGACAACATTTGATTCATAAACACAACAGTTTGGTGCTCCCATAATCGGCCATCTTATCATTGATAACGAGATAATTAATAGTTCCGATTTTGGAGACAAACACTGTATACAAAAAAACTTTGCAAAATTAAGAAATAAGAACGAAATCACAAAACAAAATCAAACGAAATAACAAACACAAAACAAAATGGAAACAAAACAATCCATTAACAAAACCAACCATACCCTAAAAATTTCATTAAAACAATGCGTTGGACGAAAGGCTTTCAACTCAGTATCCATGTGATTTCTTTATTAGTGATCAAGACTCATGATTTTGTTTATATTTTGATAAATCAAGACAAACCCGACCATTTCGTCGCAATGTTCAATAAAACTAAGGCAATTCCACACAGCGCAAAAGAAAATGAAAAATTAATGTAAACGACAAAATCAGTGCAACTGCTAGAAAAAAACTTGAAACAACCAATAAGTTTACAAAATAAATGTTTTGTATTTAGCCGCAAGTGCAGATACGATCATTGATATGAATACGGTTATGTTCCTCGAATGTCAATAAACGACAAAATCAGTGCAACTGCTAGAAAAAAACTTGAAACTCTTCAATTTCTCAACCAATAAGTTTACAAAATAAATATTTTGTATTTAGCTGCAAGTGCAGATACGGTCATTGATATGAATACGGTTATGTTCCTCGAATGTCAATATCATGGCATTATCTACAATAGGTTAGTGTTTGTTCAATATTCTTCAGATTTGTATATATGATAGGAATACGGTTATGTTCCTCGAATGTCAATATCATGGCATTATCTACAATAGGGTAGTGTTTGTTCAATATTCTTCAGATTGGTATATGTATCCTAGACATTCTGAATATTTATACTTTGGTATCGGAGATTTTAGAATTATTGTTATATTGTAAACTTCATTTTTAATTAGATTAATTCATTGCAAATGATCAGATATGTCAGTGCCTGTTCAACACATGAGCATTTCATATACAGAAACAAACTACTAACTGACAAGTTGTTATCAAAGGGCTATCCGGAATCGCGTTTAATGCCCACGTTCCGCAAATATTACGGTCGGTATGATACCCTTGTTTGCAGTTACTTTGTTTCAAAGTATGAAAATGTTGAATGAAATGTTGAGTTACCTGTTCGAAAACGGTTGTTGAGTCGTCTGTACTAGTTGCGACAAGGTTTTTTTCCCTCACTTAATCAAATTGAATTAAACTGCGGACTCGCGACGGCTGTGACCGGCCAAGGGGATGCCATCTCCACCATGACACCCGATACAACCTCTGGATTTCCAGAGGTCAGTATTTGTCCAATATTCACCAAATTTGTATATTGTATCCTGGGCATCTTGAAAAAAATACGTTGGTATCTGTGATTTTTATATGTTTAAACTCTTTTTAAAGATTTCGATTTTCATCCAGGATTACTATAAATTTGCTAACATTAAATCTAGTATAATACTGAAGTATGTTCCTACGTGTCACGACTACACACTTCACACACATGTTATCATCACGATGTTATTATTTATCTGAAATAGATCATGATTTGAAATACTTGTCAATCACGACTTATGGGATCATTACCTAAAACTAACACGTATTTTCTTCTTTTATATATAGAAAAATGTACATGCCCGTGAAATATTTGCATACCTTATTTGAAATACTTACTTTAAAATTGTTTGTAATATGAACACATAACATAGATAAAATACTCTCGAATTTGACTTTGAATTTTGAATAGTGTTTTACTCCACACTCAACAATTTTTCAGTTATATGGTGACGGTCAGTTTTAAATGGTGGAGGAGAGAACCCGGTTACAATGTACCCGGGAAGACACCACCTTCCTTTCGCAAGTAACATGACAAACTTTCTCATAAAACTTAGCTAAGGTTCAAACGCGACTCGAACCTGCGCTGACAGGAAGTGAGAGACGTCGTGATTTAAAGCGCAATGCTCTAACCACTTGTCCCAAATTACTCTCAATTTACCAGGGGTGTTAACAAAAAGTAAGTACATGAAATAGCAAACAAACAAACAATGATATTAGAATTACTCTTATTTATCAATATCCCACGTTTCCCATTCATATTGTTTGTATCTGATTATTTTTTACAAATTGACCTCAGTAGCTTAATGATTGGAGCATGAAGTCGAACATCTCTGGTCACAGCGGGTTCGAGCCCGGCTGTGACCTATGCTAGTTTTGTGTGAAAGATTTTAATTACAGTTTACGTGCAGAAGGCTGGTAGTCTCTTCCAGGGTATATGGTAGTCATCATCTATCCTCACTCATTAATCATTGATTATTTCCATTTAATTAAAAACCGTTGAGTATGGCGTAAAACATTTAAACTATCGTGTCTTACTTTTTGATTTACCAGGGATTTGGCCAAAACAAATTTTCCGGTAAATCAAAAGGCATTTTTATCTGACTATATAGTTTGCTCATTATAAACAATTTTTAATTCAGTTTTTAAAATATCTTATTTGAAATATTTATTTGAAAAAATACTTTTTGATTTACCAGAAATTTTACAAAAAAGTGAGAACATGATCAACAAACAAACAAGCAAACAAACAAACAAACAAACGAACAAACAAGGGTATAAGAACTACAAATCCTTAAAATGAAGGCAGGTCTAAAGAAGATGGTAACACTTAGTGAAGCATTGATTGATATATCTCCAGGGACAAATTAAGGAAGTGAATTTTATAATCTGACCAGAAACAATTATCACTGTTCAGATGTAAAACTGTCATCTCTTTATCTTTGACCAATCTTTACACGCAACTGGTCAGAGATTAGCCTCGCGATCATGTATGGTCATTCATTTGGACACTAGTAGTTAAATTCTAATTTTACACTTAACACATTATCAATGTCTTGTCCAGTGTTTGTCTTAAGGGAACTACTGTGCAATCTCACGGCAAACGGAGGCTACTACAAATACTACAGAGACAAAGATAAAGATGAAGGAAATTTCCTTTTGTATTGTCCTCTATGCGAAGAGCCTCGTAAGAGGTCTTGTTTTTTTTTTTAATTTCATTAAATACGATTGTGTTAAATTAGTAATTAACTTACTTAGTTCTGTTAATATATAAGAATTACAGATACCAAAGTATTATTATCAATTGATTTAAAGTTCATACTTGTTTAGATTTTCAATGAGAAAACATAATCATGATATGCGTTGAGAAAAAAAAAATTTACAAATCATTCATTGTTGATGAATATTCATACCATTGCATTTCCATGAAATAGAAAATAAACACGACCCTCTTCCGACATTGCTGTTATATGTACCTTATATCATAATCAGCTGGTAGGTAATTTTAACCAGTTTTATGAAAAATTTTAATCAGTACGTCTTTTAAATTCAATTTGTCACTTTTCATCAGTACATGATTAATTCTCAACATTGTCTATTATACCCATTTCCATCAAAATCAACCATAAGCACATTACCAACAAACAGTAGCTGTATATAGGATGACAAAAATAAAAAGAGACAACTTTTTGTTTTTCTTCAATTTTTTTTTTCAAAATAATGGTATGATTACATTCATTTCTTATCGAATTTCAGTACAATTTTCACCATTGACCATTAAATGTTTTGAAGTTTCTATGTTTGCTGTGTAAGAATTTCTATTGTTTCGTTTTATAGTACTGACAGGTTTTGTGTGCGGGATACAAAGTTTCAATGTCTCTTAATTTATATGTACAAATAGGAAACTGTGACAAAGAATGTAATTGTCTTTAAAAATGGCAAAAACTTGAAAAAAGGAAACAATTACAATTTAAACATTTACGATGAAAATGTTAGATATTTTGGTTTATGGTTTCATTAAAGGTGCTTTAGAAATGACTCTCAATATGTGTTTTAAAATGTGTAATATATATATATATATATATATATATATATATATATATATATATATATATATATATATATATATATATATATATAGAGAGAGAGAGAGAGAGAGAGAGAGAGAGAATTCTATTTTTTCATGTTTCAAGATCAAAACGGTATTTACAACATACATAGAAATTACTTCTTCTATATTCTGCAACTTTTTATTTATTTTCTCTGAAATAACCCTTTAACCCCTGAATATCTAAGTGGTATGCTCTTTTCTATTGTTCAAGACCTGTCTATTACGGTCTGTAGGGTTGAAAGGGTTAACAACAAATTAATATATCAATAGCATACCATTTTTTTTAAATATTAAGAAATAAATAAAGAAGAAGAAGAAGAAAGAAAAAACTTAATGAATCGCTGGAGATTTTCAATAGAGGTATTAGTCAGAAAGACAAAAGTGGTATAGTGAAAAGCAAAAAACATAAGTCGAAACAATCCGAAATCACTGTAAAAACATACATTTTTAGTTTTAACGAAGTTCAGAATTTTATAAACGGCTGATGTTTCTGAAAAATGTTCTAATTTCGTTCAGATCCGTCTGTTTGGCTCTGCCGTGTTGAGGTGTTATGGTGAAACCGATCTCGTTTGAAAAGCGACATTAAAATATCATGTTCGATATTTAGAGCATGTACTACCCGACTAATTATAGCGTATCCAAAGATATGCATTCGGAGAGAGATCTGATAAAAGCAACTTTCACAAATAGCAATTGAAACAGAGAATTATTAATTTCAAAAACTTAATGTGATTTATTCAGTCAGTTGAGGAAATGCTGTACTTAAAGTCATACGTAAGCAAATAATTGCATGTGTCAAAATAAAAATCAATTTCAAATCTATTGCATATTATGATGTACATTTGGTTTTATATAACACGATACATGTTTATGCATGTTAAATTGTTTATTTGATGCATCTATGTATGTGTTATTTGTTGTTTGAATAATGCATTTAACCTTAATCGTAAGTTTAAACCATCATTAATCGTTTTAAATGTTTTTATTATTTGTTTAATATTTTATCTATATTTACTAGATCTCACGTACTGAATGAACTCTGTCACTGATTACAAAATCAATACACTGCATATTTAGGATAAGGTGTATCAGCAGGTTTTGACGTACGGTTTCATATATCAAAAATCAATCTTCCAGCTTTATGGTCGTAGGCAGAGTATGTACCCCATCCTATCCTATTTAAGTTTTCCCATTCTGTCCTATGTTATCATTTGCCGGGTATTTGTTAAAACATAACGAATCATAGCGCGTCTATTCTTTTCCATGTTGTTGTGTCCATGTTCATTCTTATTAATTGAACCATTGTAGAATTAGGGTGCTCAACAGCAAGTTATAGAATATACAATATAGTTATGAAAATTATGTAAATGTGGAAATAGAAAAATAAAAACACAGACAATTTAGTTACATACGGTGAAACAGTTAAGGTTCTATTTTACAGAATTTCGTAAAATGTCGATACGATTTCTTTCTATCGTAAAATGTTCCTAGAAACTGAAAGAGAAAAACGATAGTTTCACTCAAAAGTGTTTCTATTTTCTAAACAGATATCATTCATTCTATTGTGTCAAAATTTGCATAATACGCATAAGGGTGATGAGTTATACTGTCTAAGACACTTTGAGAATTCCTAGCTTTACGGCAAAGGTGATGAGTCATACTGTCTAAGACACTTTTCGAATTCCTAGTTTTACGACAAACGTAATGATTTTGGCTTCCCTATTGTCAATGTTCCACATTTCAGTAAGTAATATCCTTTTTCCGTCTGCATATGGTGTTAATATCTCGCAGATGATTCGATATGCCAGGGCGTGTTCAACACAAGAACATTTCATATACAGATGCAAACTATTAGATGATACAAGTGCTTGTCACACAAATATAAGGAATCGCATTTGGTATCAATATTTCGAAAATGTTATGATCGTTATAGTGAAATGCCGTTTTAGGAAAGGTCTTAAGTCCTAAATCCTAACTTGTAGTCCTAACTACTATGGCAACGCATCGCTGATTGGGCAGTCCTATGACAATTAAGACTAAGGCTTAGGATTTAGGACTTAGGACCTTTCGTAAAACGGGCCCCAGATTTGTAATTTCAGTGTTACACTGAATGAAATGTTGAACTGTCAGTTCGATAGCGGTTGTTCAATTTTCTGTCCCGATTGTGACGAAGAGTCATTCCTCACATATTTCATTTGAATTTGACAGTACTCATTGGGGGAGGGGTGTGTCCTCCATGGTACGGGATTCCAGCTTTAAGACTTTTTGGTGTATTTCAAATGTTTATCCGATTTGTATGTTGCCTTCTCCTTAATCTCCTGGAGATTAATACTTTAATTAGTATCTGTCGATTTTTTTATATAAAGAATAAAAAGGTTTCATACAGAAAAATGTCAAATTATAAAAATTTTCGTATCGATGTTGTTTTCGGTTAACATAGTTAGATTCAACTCACCTGCCTTCATTAACCGAGGACCGCACTGAAATATACATGGACAGAAAGGGACAAAATGTAGCAATGAATTGTGTATTCAAAGGACGAATTTTTTCGAAACATTCACACTTTGTAGGTCAATAACATAGATTTTGATTGGCTAACACGAAATCGTTCGGATTTTGATTGTGTTTTATCTCGTTTTGAATAGAATGTGGATGCCTATGGATGCATGCTTGACTTTTCATTTTTCAATTTAGATTTTGATTGGACATTAAATTAAGAGTTATTTCACACATTACGTCTTGATTGGGATGAAAGGTTTGAAATGATACATCAACGGATTATTTTCAGTTAACACAAATGTTAACTCGCGATCGAATGTCAAATGTTAAGAAATTTGATTAACAAGCAGATTTTATGGAATGGTATTTGGCTCTGAATACGACCCAAATGTTTATAAGATTACGTCGCTGGCACAGGTTGTCCTCTAATTGTGTCAAACAATAGAATTCTACAGATAAATCCTTTGAACTGTTTTTAAAAATTAATAAGGGGTCTGAAATTCGCAGAATGTTTTGTATTATTTAGTAATCTAAAAGTGTTTACTTCTGAGATTCTTTGTTTAAAAAGTGTTCCTTGATGGTTGTAAATTTGGAGATTTCATTCCACAGATAGAATCAAATTTCGGAAATTCCTGTCAAAAAGATCTGAGATTCAACAACAAATACTTTGTTTATTTTATATTTTTTGTAATTTGTGAATGTCAACTTACTATGTCGGAAAGTATATCAGCCTTTCTGATCCGTGAGAGAACATTCATGTTTGTAAACAAAGGCATACTAGAGAGATTCTTTGCTAGCTTGTCAATCATTACATTACTATTGTAGTTTATATGAGCTACCAATGTCTTTTATCCTAATCTTATTATAATGGAAAGTCGTATAAATTTCTGTCGGAAAAATATATCTATATTAAATTGGAGCTGAAATGATGAAATCTTATTCATGGAAACGATACTCTTGATTATTTGTTTTGGCCTCTTTTTTTAAAAAAAAACTAATAATATTTACAAACTGAATAAAACATTTGAGGATTTATGCAAATTTGTCGGTTATACAACTGTTAAAGTTGTATAACCGACAAATTTGCATAAATCCTCCTGGTGAATTATCATAATAATAATGCATGCAAATAATGAAAAGAAGCCAGGTCCCATAGGGGTTGCAATTGAAAAAAGGGCCCAGCCCAAAATGTGCTTCATCATTTGAATGAGAAATCTTCTCGTTAACCAAAAATAAAGATTTTTTCAAATTTGTTATGATTTTAAAGTCAGTATCTACAGAGATTGAGAAAGATAAATAAATCTACGAGGGAGCACTTCAAATGACATAGGGTACAGCTTTATGCAATTGGCCTATTGACTAAAACCTAATTTACTTTTTGAAAACAAAGATATATGGGTCAGTTGTTAGGAATTATCTTTAAAGGATCGTTGTGACAAAGTTTCAAGGTCATTAAGTCGAAGGTCAAGGTCAAATACAAATCAAGTAAAAGAAGAGTATCAGGTTTTTCATTAACTGTCAAACATGTTTGACGCCTTCTCGAGAACAAATGCAGAAATTTTAACCAGCCTTGGTAGGACCTGTCCCCATGCGAAGCTGCATGAAATTTGCCAGCGAAAAGGTGTTAAAGGGTATTGAATTCTAAAACTCCGTAAATTTCAAAATAATGATAACTGATCATTTTATTTAAAAGTATGTGATTGTATGCAAATTAGAAAAAAATCAAGTTTTATAGAAAATATTTTTTCACAGTTGTTATCTTTTTAAATTATCTTATTTTTACTTCTTTATTCACCAGAACTTTACAGTTTATAGGTAATATATAAATTCAGTAGATATACATTGTACTAATTGGCAAAAATACAGGAAAAAGAGAAGAAATTTAATGTCGCGATGTATATTGAAAGTTAATCACAAAGTAAGGGTTTGTATATACCATAATTCATAAGGACTTGTATAATTGCACTCAAGAATTTATTACCAGTCAATTTTCCCCAAAATTCCTGAAGGGCGTAATTTCTGGGAGATATTTGACAAATTTTGAGAATTGCTAACTCTGAAAGATAATAGTAGTTATAGGCAGCTCCATGACGGGCCATTTGAATTTAACCGCCACTGATGACGTCATCAGAATGCTGGCTTCTGATTGGTCAATTCAAATGGCCCGCCATGGAGCCGGCCTGTGACTCACAACCGGAAGTGCGTCATACCGGAAGTGAGGGCAGACCGGAAGTCGCTCATATACCGTGAAGTGAGGTCATGTTGTCATGGCAAATAAGGAGAAAGAGTCCCCCAATCGTTGAGGGCTTGGAGGCGTGTCTATGACCGGAAAGGTAGAAAGTTGTGGGGAAGCGCCATCTTTGCTAAGAGCCAATGAGAGCCTTCGGTACAAGAGTTGGGGTCACGAGAGTCGCGAGAGTTCACGAGAGGTCTCGTGAGTTCACAGAAGTCAACGGGAAGAGAGAGAAGATGGTTTTTTCCCAGTTTTGAGGCTGAGAGTAATCTATTTTTAGAACCGAAACTTTGGGTTTTTTTCCAGTTTTTGAGCTGAGATATTATCTATTTTTAGAACCGAAACTTTGGGTTTTCCCAGGTTTGTGAAACTAGCAGTTGTGGGCGGCCCACCGTCGGTGAAAACTAGTGTTGTGGGCCACCGTCGTTGAGAGTTTTGTGTATCATCGCGCATGGAGCGCAGAAGCGATAGGCTCCAGAGCTCGACTCAAGCTTGTACTAAGACTTGTAGGAGTCTGTACAAAGGGAGAAGTACTCTTGTATAGACGTTACAGGTGAAACCAAAGGGAGAATTACTCTGTATAGCTTGTATAGTAGGACTAAGGGGAGATCACTCTGTATAACTGTATAGGTGAAACCCAAAGGAGATTAACTCTGTATAGACTCTATAGGTTATACATCACGTCTGTTATAGCCTCTGTATAGGTGAAAACAAAGGGAGATTACGCTGTATAAGACTATAGAGATGGGACAAAGGGAGAGCACTCTGTATAGACTGTATAAGGTGAAACAAAGGGAGATTACTCTGTATAGACTCTATAGTTATACATCACTCTGTATTAGCCTGTATAGGTGAAACAAAGGGAGATTACTCGGTATAGACGATAGAGATGGGGCAAAAGGGAGGATCACTCTGTAGAGACTGTATACATGAAAAACAAAAGGGCGATTACTTTGTTAAGACTAAAGGGGGTGGAACAAAAGGGGCGAATGAAACTCTATATGGGGTGTAGTACACTTAACCAGAGAGGGAGGGTGGGTGGGTTAGCGAAACAGAAAGTATAGGAAGGGTCGCCATCTTGGGTATGGAATCATGGGACTGACTAATCTCCTCACGGCTGAGTGAGAAACCAATAGAACATGAAAGTGTGTAACGTACTCAAAGTTGTCAAAAGTGATCAAGTGTGTACCGTTCTCATGTTTCAAAAGTTTTGTCAAAGTGATCAAGTGTTTGTGTAGTTTCTCAAAAGTTTGTCAAAGTGATCAGTGGGTACCGTTCTCTATGTTTCAAATGTTTGCAACGTGTGCAACGTTCTAAGTTATGAAGTCATCCAAGGTGACACAAGTGACAAAGTACACAAGTAGTTTTTGTGTCGTTATCTCCAAAGTTTGCAACGTTTGTACCGGTTCTAGTTATGAAGGCTCAACGTGACACAAGTGACAAAGTGACACAAGTAGTAAAGTGTAAAGTATGAAGTTTTGTTCACTTACATCGTTTCAACAAGTTTTATATTTTCTTGTACTACTGTATCTAAAATAAAAAATTTAAACACACTCACCCAGAAGAGAGTTTTCTGACGAATGTTGAAGCTTCGAGCTTCGGTCGCCAAATGAGCTCTCAGTAAGCTAACTGAAGTTATTCTCAGTGTTTATGTTACTATTTTTAGAATTGCCTCGTTTTAATTATTTTGTCCTTCTAACTAGAAACTTTTTTCTCAAGTGTTTTTAATGTTACCTATTTTTAGAAGTTGATTTCTATCTCATAAAATTTGTTCAATCAAGTAAAAAAGATTTAACTTACTATACTACTAGGAACGTACCACTATAGTAAACACAAAAACTGCATCGTTTTTCCAGTTAAGGTTTCTTTCGTGTAAGTTAGGTGGCCCTGAAAATGGGCCGTTTGTTTTTCCGGGTTTAAAAAACCCTATTCCTCCGTCCATCAGACGCCCGCAACTGAATGACTACTTCCAGGCTTCTTGTTCCTGATTAGCCGTCCTAAGTTCCTGCTCCTGCAGCCTCAGAAAGTCCCTCAAATCTGCCTGAGCCATAGTATACGCACTCAGCAGTGGACGCGCTGATGGTAACAAGCCCTGGGTGCAGGAGGTCATAGGGTGTACCCTAAAGCTGCAAGGTGGTGGCGGCGCGGCACGGTCCCCCAAAAAAAGCTGGGGCGACGAGGAGTAGGTCGCACTATTGTCACTTTCTCTCGGCGACGCACACGCGACGATTCCTCTAACAAATCTGATTCACTTGGAATATCTCCAAACCTGTCCATTGGTGGATGATGAACTGATACCGAGTCACACCAATGTGTCTGGTGTTATATAGAGACTAGGAACGGCGCACGCAATCCAATGACGTCAGAGGTCTATTCGAGTATTAGTTGTTTCATGACTCCTACTACTACTTACTCGAACGGTTTTGGCTTATATACCTTAGATGATACACACTCAAGTGACCATGGTATATATATACATGACTTGAAGTGGACCTGTATAAAATACTACATCTCTCAGTTTCATGACTAGTATTAAAATGCTTACTATCATCCATACTCCCGATACGATACAATAAAGCATGAATTTAACCATCGGGTGTGGCGGGACATACCAAATCAGGGAAAACTGTAGTTGTAAAAAAACAGTTGATAGAATGGAAAGATTCATGGATACTTTCCCCCTCCCGAACAAAATTGTATGGTGTTTATCGTGAATGGCAACCTGCTTATGATCATCTTACAACGGGAACATCAAGTTCACTTCATTTTCAAAATATACCTGAGGATGACGAAGTCATAGGTTTCTGATCCGAACTCGTGGTCACTACTTGTCTTTGATGATATGATGGCAGTAAAGCTCTCGATTCTATCGTAAGAATGGTTTACACGTAAAGCCTCATCATCGAAACACAAGTGTGATCTACATCACACAAAACTTTTGATCGTGCTAAACAATATCGTACCATAAGTCTGAATGCTCATTAGTCTCGTCCTGTTTAAGAATCCTAGAGATAAATCATCAAGTGAACAGCTTATCACGTCAATTAAGACCTACCAGATTAAACGAAAACCATGCTTATCACGATGCTACAATATCGTCTCATGGGTTATAATCCGTCCGTTTTTTTTTGAAATTGATCTCACATCGTCACCCCTCCCCACTGATAAATCTAATATTAAGAGAATCAGATCTGTTTCATCCTTGGTTTACCGGAGGAATAGTGTTGGTATACACCTTATCAAGATAGACAGTCACTTCTCTAGGGTGTCAAAATTTTGTTTTTTCTCGTATTCCTGTTAACGTAGAATCATACTCCTGTAACCTAAAGCCTCCAGTAACTGTGACTACCTAAGAAAATTACCAATTGAGTAAAGATCCTGGGCCCGGTCAGACGTCAAGAACGTTAGAATTAGTAGAGACGCTTTCATTGAAATGGTTTGGTATGGGAGGACTAAAAATCTTCTGTCTGTAACCCATTCCAGTGACTAAACCTACAGCATCGTTAATACAGAGAAATGCCTGACATTTAAAAATCTTGCTGACCCAAAAGCTGATGAAGAAGATTAAGAAAAACTCTATCTTAAAACGAGGAGGGGCCCATGGATCATAGTGGGGTTAATCATATCGATCCCTGTTACAGTGGCTAGTCGTCTCAAGAAGAACACTGCACCTAAAAAGAAAAAACACCCCCTGTTCTAAGCAGCAGGAAAGTACAGAGCCCTAAAAAAGAAAAGAGTCCTAAGAAGAAGAAGAGTCCTAAGAAGAAGAGTCCAAGAAGAGAGAACCCACCATTGGATTCTAAAACTATATCTGAAACAATTCGAGAAGCTAATTACAATGAATCAGCTACTCCTACTACACGATAACCGTCTCCACCTGTAACCAACAGTCCCTGTAAGCATGAACTTCTGCTACTAAGCAAACATCTATCTTGGACAACCTATACGTCTTCCTGGGTAGACGTAATATCAAAATTACACAGAACGAAATCAACCTTCTATTTACTAAGACAAAAGCATGTCCTACAGGCACTGAATGTACCTAAGACAAGTCTACTCTTACTAATACTCCCAACATTCTTTGGTTATTTTCCTTATTACCAAAACCTTTAACTGCTAAAGATGTTATCATCTCAGCGGAACAAACATGTTACATCTACTCCAAATCTACTCGTATTACCTTCGTCTTGCTTCTACCTTGGATCTCCCAAACACCAGTCACCTAAGAGACACAGGCAACTTCATATTTGCATAGCTACAAATGTCTATGTGGTCGGGCTCTTTTTACTACGAAGTAATGAACTTCAAGATCATAACACGACTTCAACATCTATGTTGATATGTTTATAAAAACTACCATCAGATCATGTATTGAGTCATTTGTAAAGAAATACTTAGTTGTAGTGAAATCATGGCACCACGAAAAAGTAAGCATGGCTTGATCTCATGCCTGCTTTGATTAAAGTCTTAGACATAAGCAGATCCTATTTGATTTAAAAAGATGATCTTACGGATGCCCCTGATGAGACGATCCATGAAAATTTGTGAAGTGGTGTATAACATCTTAAAAGGGAGTGATTCCTTTAACAAAACGCCAGAAACAACACTTGGGGTTCAAAGGGAAAACGGGTCTTAAGAAAACTAGTATCATCCCTCAATTGACTGTCCCTCAACGACCGTCGAATTCTAACAAATCAACCAGGTGGTGGGTTACCTTTCATTACCCTTTATTAGCGCCATTACTAGGAGCCATAGCTTCTCTGTCTTAAAAATCTATTCTATAACCATGAGCACAAAATCAAGCCGAAAAATGATTTAGTTCCCGAGAGGACCATGGAAGAACTTCAAACAATGGAGAGAAAGAAGTTTAAATCCTTTGCCTCAAACACCTGAAAGTAGCATCCTTCGTGCGTTTAGGTAATGATTTAAATACGATTGTAGATCGTGATGATTTGACTCCGAAGCTAAGGTAGCCCAATTTGTCAAGAACTTCATCGATACCGGGACGTATCTACACAAGCATCGACATCCCCTGTAGAAGAGAGACCTTGGTCTCTGAAAACAGATAAAGTCAAAGAAGTCAAAGATGATGTTAAAACTGAAATGTCTTCTGATGATCAAATCTTTATGACAGCTATTTCAATCCAGGTGTCAACTGCACCGATTAAAACCAAAAGTCCCCTGTTATTTAAACATCTCAAGAAACATTCTGATGTACTAACATGGGGAAGAAAGACGTCAAATACAATACAGAAGGAAAGACCGTCCCCCTGGACCAATATGATCCGATCTCGTAACTGATGCTTTACGAACACAACCTAGAAAAGGTATCAACCCTCGGGACTTTGATAGTTTTGTAAAAGATTAGTGGAAATCGAATGTTCCCGAGATTGGATACGGAACCCTAATTTATATCAAAGTGATGATGATGAATCAACCTATTTAAAACCAAAGGCGATGATACCCAAACCGCTGGAAAATGATGAGAAGATGCACAGGGTTCTATGACGCTATGCCTTACTCTTTCCTTCTACTGACATAAAAGATTCTGCAAAGACACCCCTATCAGAAAATGGTGACGGTTGGCAAAGATTGGACTCCTACGGCCTGGTCCTACCATATAAAAAGATCTAAAAAGAGTTTCTCATCTTCCAAATGGGAGCAAAACTCAAAAATCTCGCAAAATGCCAATTAGCACCATCCTATTATGATCCTGACTAATGCGGGTTGGTTATGCAGGTAGTAGCAACCTCTCTATCGAGAAGTGAAACGTCGAAAGTACCACCTTTCCTCTAAATGAAGTCTAACAATGGTTAAAGAACAAACACGTATACCGCTCTTCATAAATCTAGCAAGAGAAAGTTTCCCCTCGTACCAAACGAAGTGACCGATATGGATGAACAAATGGCACTTAGATTTACGATGTATCCAACATCAAGACACACATGATGGGTATACGTTTCTCGTTATGTGTCATTGATGTTCTATCTAAATTATGCTTGGGTCATCCTGTTGAAAAATAAATCTGCCAAAGAAAAATGGTACGAGGTTTCAAGCAGTATTAAAACAAGCTAAAGGACGACGTCCATTCGTATACAATCCGATAAAGGAAAATAGTTTTTGAATGTGAATTTCGTCATACGTTTTCATGATATTCATTTCTTTACGACAGACAATACAGAATCAAAAGCTAGTAGTGTAGAACGCTTCAAAAGGACCCTAAAAGCTCGCCATGTGGAGATATTTTAACTCATCACTCGTTCACGTCGTTTATGTTGACCGTTTCTAACTCAGATTGTTCAAAGCTTATAATCAATCGTATCCATCGTAGTATCGTAGAAGTCCATAGAAGTCAATCCTTAATCCAATGTGTTAGAAGTCTGGGAGACCTTATATGGTACCCCTTCTAAAAACCGTCCATTGCCCAAGTGTCATACAGGTGATCCGTACGTATCAGTAAAGATAAAGCGTACATTTGATAAGGGATCTACCTAACCTGGACCACGGAACTGTTCAACACGGTCGAGAAACCGAGTAACCTGATCGTTATCCGTATGTGTATACATCCAGGATGATCACCAAGAAGAATGGAAGGTAACGTTTTACGAATCTGAATTACAACCCGTTGTGAAAACAGATGAGTCTTAGAAGTCGACGAGATCCCTCGATGCATAAAAAAGACGTGTAGGGAAAAATCGTGTTATAGAAGAAGTGGAAGGTACAATTGGAAAAGGCTATCCTGCTACTTTTGATTCATGATACCCAAATCCAACTTGATCGAACCAGTAGAACTCGGTAAGGACCGAGTGTCCTATCAGAGTTAACAATGATCCCATCAGCAAACACCGATAGATAGAGTCATACGCCCTAGTACTAACTTGGAAATGGTGTGGAGAATACAACCTCGGAATGAAATTGATTCTTGTCAAGTCATTCTTGCCTTACTAGTCATCATACTTTGCGTCCGTCATTTGGCTTTGAAAGATGCCAATAGTCAGTTCTGGATGGTTATGTTAAGTGGTGTATGGGGTACATCATGCCTAATCCTATATGGAAACTACCTGCCCAAAGCAAATCATGGAATCTAAAAAGACGTCAAGTTCCCTACGTTTGGAATCCATTCCTAAGGACTGTATTGAGAGTGACACATTATGACACGCAATCGTGTCTGAAAGGGTACCCCCGTCAGAAAGGCTTATGGGACTTCTCTTCCCTAAACTGACTCAATCGTTTAACGAGAACAACACATGTCTGATCCTCTCCTCAGAGAGGTGGGATCATCAATCCATAAGACTTTGCAGGGAATATCGTCCATACACTCGTGAGGAGCATTTAGTCCAGAGCATCGGATATGCAATATGGGCAAAGGTATTTGGTCAGACTTTCTCAAACCTACATGACAAAGCCATTCCTCATATAGCAAAGATTGCTTGAATACGGGTATGGATGTGATACAAAATAAACGTTCATTGAAAATTGCTCTTGTTCAAGCGAGGAAAAAAGAAGCCGTGAGCAACTTAATGACGGGTATCCTTAAGTAAACATTAGCTCTCCCCCTCTCATGTCGCTTCTCGTTTAGCAGCAAGAAACGAACAGGAACAACGAGTCATACATACGATCAGTAGTACAAACAAAGAAAACGAACGAGCCGTCCCTTTCAGTCTACTTCTACAAGTATATCCTAAACAGGTCGGAAGAGAGCAAGATATTCTTTGACAAACAAGATGAGATGCAAAAAGATTCCTGTGAGTGTAGTAGTGAAGCTTTAGAGTTGTTTTAATGTCCCTCCGACCAATGTAACCTTAGAAAAGGAAGATGGGTGGAATATTACCCCATCTCTAGGTCAAATACACAATCTGCTCCTAATTGGTTTGAAATCAAAGGACAAGGCGAGGAGTCATTTGGATTTGAACCAGGACCTATGTGTACGTAGAAGCTAAAATAGCGCAAACAAATGGAACTGATCTAGCAAATATACTCAAATCACTCCCCGTCAACAATTTTTGATGCATAGTTTGTTTTTCCGAGATCGATTGTAATTCTAAATGGAAAAGTATCACTCCTGGAACCGGATACCTACCCCTATCGAAGCTTATCTCGAAAAGTGCTTCCTTTCAACGAAACGCGAAAAAATATCATATTAGTGCGACAGAGTTAGGTACAAGGATCAACCTGGAACGATTTTGACAAGTTTGAATCCTCAATGCCGAGATGTCGCCGAGAAAAACTCCAGATTAGCTGATCGTCATGAACGAATCAGTGAAAGTAAAACCATTAATATGATGGATCGTCTCCATTGGATCGTGTTTGAACAGAAACGATTCTACAATGGTATAGATATACGTTCTAAGGGTTTAATAGAAGTCGTGAACATCCTTTTACCATGATGTGTGGAGGAGGTGAATTAGGTATTTATGAAGATATTATCAAATGTATCTAGTGTACGTAAAAGTGAAACCCAATTGCAACTTTACTGAATCAGAGGAACAACAGATAATACTAGTACTAACTGCAAAATTTCCCTTGAGACGTGTAGGAAGTGAAAACGTTTACCATTCGTTCCTGCTGGACAAACCAAACGTTCAAAGATTACAAGATCATTTGGTAATCAAGGTCAAATGCCAAAACGTATAGATAGGTATCGGTGAGCAAAGCCGCTTTACAATGGGGATGCGACAAAGAATCCCTTATTTATTTTCAACATTTTAATGTCAATAAAGAGGATGTTAGTAATCAAGAGAAAGTCTTTGCACTCGTCCTTTAAACCTGACTTTGAAAACAACTTGTACTTTGCGCTCAATAACTTGAGCTGATTCAAGGATTAGGGTCGATAAGGAGAAGACTGGGCCCCTTCCGTGACCATTGACAACTATAGAAGAGGGGTACCCTACCTTGTGGTGTTTTGATTGAACAGCTGAGCAAGACAATGATCAGAAGCAAGTTACTCTGGATAAAAACAGGATCTTTACGCATCGAACTTCAATTTTGCTCAAGCTTTAAGCAGAGAGTGTGAATGCTGTCTATGGAGAATTTGATAACGTATTAGAAATCAACAAACAGCGAGAATGGCTTCTAGAACTATTGAATCCCATGCAAAGTAGTCAAGCTTGAATGCTCATCAACCATTAGTATTTTATCACGAGACCCTTATGTAGGACCTTCGTTCGGCGCGTATACACCAGAGACGTGTTAAAAAAAAAAAACCGGACTAGCTACCTTATGGCAAACATTCATTTATCGTTATTTACAAGATCCTCACGATCAAAACCCAGAGAGCAGTGGGTTGCCATTCATTTCATAGGTCAACAACTGCTGAATATTTGACTCTTATGGGCTACCTCCTGGATCTATCCTGATATCTATCAGTTATGAAACGCCATGCAGATCGAGTGATTTATAGATCACAGATGTATCACAACACCCCGCACCAAAGTTTGTGGACCATTACTGTGTGTATTATGTTACGTCCAAAGACATCGAGGTTTCCCTAGCCAGTGTTTTATTTCAATCGTTAAGTCCTCAACCTAGACCCAGAGGAAGAAACATTGATCCTTTACTAAACGATCGTATTGTTTGGATAGATGGTTTAGAGAGCAATATCGCCATACCTGTACCTAAATCAACCGTGTATCAGTCCTGTCCAGTCACGACAATATGGGTTTAATACTCAAGGAATCCGAACCAGACCGATCTAGGACAAAGCTGACGTTCTTTTGCTTCCCGCTGTATGGGCAAGATTCAAGCCGTAGTAGTGAGACGTAATAAACTCATTGTTTGATGACATTTTAAATATTTGCTTTATTGGTATCACTGTACGTAGTCTTAGAGGGACGGCCCTAATCCCTCCAAGGATCTACTATCTAGTTGAGCGGGTAATAAAATGTTGAGTGAATAGACTTGTTTATAGTTATTTTTTATGAGTTAAAAACAAATAATTAAAAAAAAAGTTGGGGGTGTGCATGAGAAAGAGAGAAATCTGAAATAAAGAGAAAGGGTGAACATGTTGATTAGAGAAGAATGAGAGAGACACAGAAATTGAGAGAAAGGTGAACATGTGGAGAGAGAGAGAGAAGAAAGGGAGAGAAAAGAATAAGAGAAAAAACATAGGAAATGAAAATGGGAAGCGAGTACAAAGATACGATTCAAGGATCACGTGACCTGATGGTATGACAATAGACTGACATCCCATCAGAGTGCACACAGAGAGAAATCATGATTGCCAACTGTATGGATATACTGCTGTTCTCTATTACGCAGAAAAATGAACATCCAGATACGATGTACTCCTGATATGGACTACTTATTACGTGTTGTGAAAAAACACCTGCAACATTTGATAGGGATTGGTATCATATGTTTGATGATGAGATTTTTTACGCAGACCGCTTATGCGTGTAAACCTTTACAGAAGATGTAAAGTCATACGTTCAAAATCCTAATCTATTGGGAGATCTACGGTATAAGCCCGTGACATGAGCGAGAGACTAATTATGTACAAGCAACTAAAAAATAGATGGGATGACACGTGATATCACTCAGCTATTAAAACTGCAGTTTCAGACTTGAACGGACCAATGAATTTTTGCTTGTGGACCACTGACACAAGTTATTTTCGTCAACTCACTACAAACATGGAGCAGAGCACAGTCAATCCCATTGATAGACCAATGGTCACAGGGTGTACGCAGAAGCCATATATAACAAGATGTACGAAGTAGCCAACACTCAATGTTAACGGTTGGTAAGGATTGATCAATCCGAGTCAACAAAAAGCAACATTCCTGCCTGATGAGTATGATGACTGTACAATGATGTTTCCAACTACTTGACGTAGGCTCTAGACACGTGTGAAGAGACGAAATGAACATTTTGAAAAATTTTGAAAAAGTTTAGAGGAAATCCAGTATTCCTAAAGCATTTAGAGACGTCTAACAAAACAGAAATTTCTACTGCCCAGATTGGAGAGCTGCTCAATGGGCACAAAGAAACACAGACCGAAGCCGACTTTGGATACGGTGTATCGTTTATGGAACTTGCACCGTCCGTGTGCCCGACTCATAATGAAGTGACAGTTTAAGTTTTTTTTTCTTTCAATTATTGTACATTTTTCCCAGAGGGATAAGCCCCTAACCCTCTGCGAGAATACAGTTTGATTTCCTTTTTTCATGGGGAAAATTAAAACATTAAAACATAAAAACAAAATTATTTTTGTTGGTTAAATATGTATTTTATCTGGGTATAAGGTGTACACTCTATAGTGTAAGCATTGTACTAGTACTCAGTAGACACCAAACGTACAAGAGTTAAAGGAGGTGTAAAAACCACCAGTTGAGAAACTATGAGACTGAGTAAATAGTATCACAAACCTATGAGATGTTTTTGTTTTTATGATTAATTCACATCATTAGATAAAGGCTAAATGATAGTAAGCATGTACTAAGAGAAGGTTTCAGTCAGCTTGTGAAAAAGTCCTTTGAGATTTCTGAAGCTCGAGGTGTTAACCTCATAAAAAAAACCACTACGATCAGCATTGAGAATTGCTAACTCTGAAAGATAATGGGTAAAATTGTCTTAGTGAAGCAAATTTTTCTGTAGGATCTAAGACAAATTCTGGATACTTTAAATTGTTGTATAGTTATAACTTAAGATGTTGTCAAATAGATGAAATGATATCTAGAAATCAGAAAATTAAAATTACTCAAATATTTTTCCTTTCACCCTCAATTATACATTCTAATTGTGATAAACCTTATCTAAATAAACTGGAGCATTGGGGTATTATATTTTTGGTCTGTAAATGAGAGAGAGAGAGAGAGAGAGAGAGAGAGAGAGAGAGAGAGAGAGAGAGAGAGAGAGAGAGAGAGAGAAGAGAGAGAGAGAAGAGAGGAGAGAGAGAGAGAGAGGAGAGAGAGAGAGAGAGAGAGAGAGAGAGAGAGAGAGAGAGAGAGAGAGAGAGAGAGAGAGGTATTTGTCGGGGCGGATCGAGTGGCAGTTGGGATTCATTTGACTTGTACAATGACATTAATGTACACGGGATTTTAAATTGTTTCTTAATAATATATTAATTCTCCGTAATAATATCACGTCTAGATAGACTGTGGTGCACAGATGTTCAGCTGTATATTCAACTTTTTCGCTTTGACACGTCTTTCCCGTGTTCCGTCTCTCGGTAGTTTCTCTTCAATCAACCTTCTATTTGTAGGAGAATCTGTCATATATATATATATATATCTCTTATATGTTAAATATTCCTTTTAATTGCAAAACTTAAACCACGAATTACTGTTATTTGCATAAAATATGCTAAAAAATGGTGGAAAATGTATATAAGCGCTAAAAAGTCTATACCAACTGCTCCCTGAGAGCGCTAAAATATAAGTGCGCTTATTTAAATACATATTCAATATATATATTTATTTTATATTACTTGATTATATAAGTATAATTATCTATATATCTTACATATCCACTTTTTAAAAATAAGGAGTCGTCAGAATCCTGGAAATTCAAAGTTTTTTTTTTAAAAAAAGATTATACAGAAGGAGGACTCATATCTGATAGCGTCTATTCATATCTAACATAAGGAAAAAAAATAATGAAAAGACACAAAAATTATCCTTCTGGTCTACATACAGACAGCATAGATTGAGAAATAAGCCATCTGTTATGTTTATTCAGTCCTCAACGTCAATTTCATTGTATATCTTGTGTTAATCATTTATGTGACTTAATTAATTGGAAAATTTATACATCGGAGAGGAACTAAATCGTGGGAAAGTGTAAACATATTTTAGAAATAACCTTATTTTCACTCTATTTGGACACAATAAGACGAAAGGGTGTAATTTTATTGTTTTTGGAGTTAATCAAGCAGTGATGATTTGCCGATGGTTAATTCAACATGACATTCCAATCACGCTATGGTGAAATAGATAAAGATTCGGGATAAATTTATAGACATGTTTCATAGTGAAAGTTCGGGTCTGGCATTCCAATAACGTTAACCCTTAAGATATTGCACTTTCTTAGGGACCTTTCTTTGTCTTAATATGATTGTATATATATATATATATATATATATATATATATCTGTGTGTGTGTGTGTGTGTGTGTGTGTGTGTGTGTGTGTGTGTGTGAAATATAATTCCAGATTTACAAAATTTCGAACGTTTGTTTCGAGAGAGGGATACCTGGGTTCGATTATCGACCCGATTTATACCAAATACTTCTTTTAGACAGATTCTGACAAGTCATAAGGTGTAGTAGGAGGCCATTTTCCAACTTTCACAGATTTCGTGCCGATGGCTAAAGTGGATGTTTTGTTTTTACGTTAGCTTCAACAAATAGTTAAATACTACACAATCGATGGCGTCAGATAAAAATTGTATTGCAATAGAGTATTTTTTCCATTCCTTGCGGCTTTAATTGAAAATAATGTAGCTAGGCAATTCCATGTTCAGAAATAATTTGTATCGAACTAAAATGATTTAGTGTTGATTTTATATAATACAAAAAATATGTACTGGTCGACATTTCTTGATTAAAACTCATCATGAAGTTACCCCCATTCACACCCCCACGGAAGAATAATATCTTTAAAAAACCCAAAGGTAAAAAACAAAATCAACAATACAACAACAAATCATAAAAAAACAACCCCCCCCCCCAAAAAAAAAAAAAAAAAATCTAGTTAGCAATCCGTTAGATGATAGGGCGCTCGGAACTTACATGAGTCAGTATATGGGTTCAAACCCAAAGCATGTGTAGTCTAACTGAGTGCACTGCTTTCATCGACTACAGCTGAATTCACACTGTGTGTTCCAGTGTAAACACACTCAAAATGTTTACACGTAATAGGAATATTATGCACGTGCATGGCCTTTGCTAAACGTAATAATTAAGATAAAGTTCCAAAGAGAAACAAACGAACTTGATAAAATTTCTGACGCTCAACGGAGCGCAATGCACAACAATTTACGACATTTTATTTGGGCACGCCTTGTCACTCAACATGTGCAGATGTTCCAATACCCCTTTTAAAAATTCCAAATTGCGTGGGGCAGGGGATTAAAAAGTTGGGTACATAAATCCCCTCTCTTTTTGAAATTGGTTACTCAAATCTATGGACATCTCAGACACTTAATACAAAAAGGCTAAATTCCACATGGAGAATTAGACTCTCTGAACAGGCTAAACAAGCTTGGAGGTTCGTCAGTTTAAGATTGTAACAAATGCATAATGTACAGGTGTTTCAAAACTTCTCCTTCATTTAAAAACTATCTTAAAATTTTACCTACTAAAAATCGGATTATTTTGACGAAATTTCGGATAACCAATTACAAATTCCCAATCGAAACTGGACGCTGGCATAACATCAGTAAAAAAAAAAATAGAAAGTGTCACATGTGTCGGAGAAATGATTTGGTAGACGAATTTCATTGTTTACTGGAATGTTCTTTTTTTCGAAAAAATACAGTCAACTATTTTGACACCTATTTCTTTTTAAGATCCAATGTTATAAAATTTCATGAACTTTTGAATAATTATTCTGTTAAAGTATTGAACAATTTGTGTATTTTTATTTCTATTTTAAGAAATTCGCATATATATATATATATATATATATATATATATATATATATATATATATATATATATATATATATATATATATATAATCACTATTTCAGATTTCATATATTACAACATTATCTTATGTACATCTTGAAAAAGCATTGTGCTGTAAACTTATGTCAAATATTGTACATGTTATCCTCGATAGGTCACATATGTGAGCTTGAGTGTAATAAAATACAGCATCAGTATAATCAGTTAAAGTTGAAAAAAAAATCGAAATTATTTTCTTTGGTAAATACAGCTATAAATGCCGCTTTAAAATCCTGGAAGGTAAGTTGAGTTTGAGTAGGCTACTGGGTAAATTTGGCGACTTCGTACAGCGTAGGCTACATAATGCATTGGTGCTCCGACTTCAGAATATATTTTCGCGACAGTTAAGTATGTTTACTATGAAGGGTAGATAGCATTAGAGCAAAATAGGAACATGAAGAGAGAAAGTGATGTCCTAAATATAAAGACAACACGAAGAAACTCTTAGCAGCAAACTGACAGGGATTATGTATTGGATATTGATACTTTCTACCTGATATATCAATCAGAGTGACACTTAACGTCATGACGTCAGCTTTTGCAATCAATTGCTTGTCAATTAGTCGACATTTTGTGCACGAAAACTTCCTACAGCCTTTCCCGCATTTCCGGGTATCTTCTAAACTATGTCATTTCTCTTGTTTATCAGTGAAAGTGAATAAACATATTAAGGTATGAATGAATTTTGTCGGTGTAAAATGAGAGCTGATATATGATTCCTTGGAAAGGCCGTTGATTTTACCCCCACGTGCATATCGAGCGGATAATAAACGGAGGGACAGTCACTCCCCCGGCATTAACCCTACCAAGATTCAATACATTACCTTCATTTCGGAGGAACGTGAAAGCAGTGGATGCCAGCAGGTGTAAATCTTAAATATACCTGTTTAATTTGATAAATATTAGATATATATTGTATATATAATAGCATTTAGTCTATTAACAATCCGCATTTCCTGCTTCAATGTGTCAAATCGTATATTTATATTAACACAGCGAAACAAATAAACACGTACTTGCAAATTTGGATCACACCTTTTTACAATTAATCACAATCCGTTAGGTAACTGTATTTCATTTCAGCGGCAGGTGAACGTATAGATCACACAACATATGATTTACCAAAGCGGGTACATATTTCACCTACAGCTAAACATATACTTTTACTATTCAGGGTATGGACACCAAAGATGGCGGTTTGAGTGATGTCCAGTTAGGTCATTAGTATGTGTTCAGATCAAAGCTCCTTTTCGTCCTACAATGATCATTATAACGGCTCGCGTCCGCTGTAAGTGATAACTTCTATGTATTGACGTGTCAACACATTTGTTTACATCGTAACAGGGTCATTAATAAAAAGGTACATCGTAAGCTATAATTACACACTTCAAAGCCCACCGCTAAGTGTGTTTTGTGTTTTTATGTCGCCCCATCAGTTTCCGTGTGAAATCGATGATTGATTGACGACTGGGACAGAGTAGAGAGATCCACAATAGTAGTGTATATAATTGTTGATAGCCCCTATCTTAATTTGATCAAATACACGATTCTGATTCTGGTCAGTAAATAGCGGGAATTAATCTTTTTCAGATTCAGATTATTTTATTCTTTATGCCAATTGGCACATCAGAAATCAACATACATGTATTTACAATATATACAATATACATTTACAGAATTATAGAGAGTGAGTAAATGCATGTAAATAACTAGTACGTGACTACATGCACATGTGTATAATATATATAATCATACATATAAAACATCAATAGTAGATTAGTGATAAGAAATAAGAAATTATTGTAAAGTTATAAATTTCAATAGATAAAGATACTTATTAAATATAATGCGTCATTCAGCTAGATGAATTATTTCGTCTTTTGCATGCAGAATTTAATCTAACTAGATACCTTTTCACGCGACTGGAAGTGTTCAGGTGGTTTCGCAACCTCTCTAAATTATCAAATTAATTTATAAACTTTAAAACTAAGAATAAAATAACTTTGTGATTTTATTGAAGCATATTACTGCCATGTGGTAAAAATATTTCGAATTACCTCGAAATTTCGAGATAATTACTCGAAATATATATTTTTTTAAAATGTGACAGTAATACGCTTCTGTAACTTTTTTCTTCACCATAATTCTACGACAACAACAACAACAAAAATCAATTTTTTATAGTCGTGGTAAATATCTTATACACGTGTGCGAAATTGTTAAAAAATATTGTAATTTGCAAAGAGTTTTTATACGATATTTATAATAAAAACAATGAAGGGGCTCGTGACTTCCGTCAGAATATTGATGTCAGTCATGGAACATACGAATGAATAAGACACATATTACGGCGGCGAGACATACCATGACGGAGGGTCACGGCGCGGTGGTGGACCTATGTGTTGCCCTTTCCGTGTGATGGAAAACAGAAAAAAACGTTTTCTTTTCTTTTACGTGTACATTGTATAAGCGATTTCTCAATTTTCGTTTACTAGCAAGAAACATTGCTGTACATTTCTCTGTACTTGAACCATTTTGTATTTACTGCCACCCAGTAATTTCAAAATGTACAACATAACTCCCCTTCCCCACCTTCTTACGAGTGCCCTTTTTTATGGTAGGCGTTGGAATTTTTTTGCAAGAGTCCACATAATTCAAGCTAGGAAAAGTCGAGCCTTTTTGTGTTTGTATGATGGGAAACTGACAACAGCTATTCGCATCTTCATGCTAAAGATTAACGCGGACTAGAAAGGTTTCTAATTGTCAGAAACAAATTCTTAGATCCTGCTTTATCGGAATAATTTCAATTTAATCTCCAGTTTTGATACAAGGAAAGCCTAACGAAATCATTTTCATCAAATTGCTTTACTTTTATCGATGAAGACGAAACGGTTGAATGAAATATATCAAAGACATTCAATCGTTGTGTATCTTTCTGGCTGTCACTCAAAATCATCTCTCAGTGTTCAGCGTAGACAAAGGCTACACTGGACAAGAGACGTCGGGAGGGGGGACCCGAATTTTGCGTTTTATTGAGAATTATAGGGAACTATGGCCACACATAAAATTATATTGGAATACGTGGGTAGGCTAACATCATCTTTCTTTTAAAGATGCGCTTTCAACAATTTCATAAAATTGATTTTTTAAATCAATATGAGCTGTCGTAGGTGAAAAAAAAATACACGCCCATTTTATGTGATATTCTATCTCATATATATTCCCAAGAGACCATTAGTGGTCAGAATAACAAGAGTATGTGTGATATGGCGAAAGAGTTTATTTGCATACGGAAATACAGCTGGATTTTTTAAGGTACGGGAAAACTTAAATTCTAATACAACAAATAACTTCGAAAAGACGATCTTTTACAACTTTTTACGTGTTTGGTAATGTATTTGAACACACATTTTATCATATTCCCGACTTCAGGGGACAAAAATAATCATTGCGACAGCTTATATCGCTTTAATCATAGAATGGTTCTTTTTACAGAAATACTATTCTTTAAAATGCCATTGAACTGTTTTACAATTACATCCTCACAAGTTAGATGCGCGGGGAGAGAAATCGCTTTGCTGGTTCATGTAAATATAATCGAATGTGTCTTCGACGGAAGAAAATAAAGAAGAGGTGCATCAAATTGATTGGTTCCATGACAGCCATTGGCCATACTTTTAAATTGTATACTTATATATTTATGTATTCATAAATCTGACCCATGACCTCCAATCAAATAAACAAGAACTGAAGTAATGTCCATAATAATATATGACGGGTTAAAATGCGCGCACATGTTCGTAAAACTATTTTGCCTGTGGTAAAACATGTAATAATCGAATTTAAAATAAACAAAATCGATAAAATCAATATTCGATCTTTGCCAGAGTCGCGTGACATTGACAAGACAGTTAACGGATCAGAAACTTACACTTGTACATTTCAATCTATTTCATTTTACAAGCTGACGGATTTTAACTATTTAGGTTATGTATACTTTGGCAAGCTTAAGTGTTACCTCAAAACACGGACAAACAAACGATATCAACAGACTACTTGTGTGTAGAAAATAAAGAATAATTATTTCTAAATGGTGAACACATATTAAAAAAAATAAAAACTTTGTATGCTACTATTTGGATTAATATAAATGAAATTAAAATAAATATAAGGATTTAAAAAGAATAATAATAGTAACAACAACAGCAATATCATATAGCAATTGTATATATCTACACAAGTGTGTTAATGGCGTGGAAACCGGGGTGGGGCAGCCCCCACTTTTTTCACATACATTATTTTTATATATTAACAACACGTATGGAATCCAGAAAAAGGCTTTCTAGATCTTTTAAAAATGAAACAAATTCAATAGACTCCCTCATTATGCCCATGCGTTTTTGTTTGCAGAATTTTTTTTTTTTTTTTTTTTTTTTTTTTTTTGTAAATGATAAATCTATAAATTTAATGCAATTTTTTGCCGAGATAAAAACGAGTTGCAATGAGATAATTAACTCTCTGGGCTTTTAAAATTGAACATTTCTGGGAAGCATACCCAGCTGGACCACGGAGAACGGCGATTTGTGTCTGGAAACTAAAAATACTTCACCGGGCTTCCGAATTAATCTATCAACGAAATATTTTTAACGATAAAGAGGTCGTGATTCAATGTTTGGAGAATACTTAGTCGAAATTCTGCCCGATTTTAAGTAACCTTTTTTGCTGATCCAATATTCTTTTGAGATGGATAATAAATGTGATTTATTAGCAAATTGCTGGGCGTATTTTCGTAAACCCGACTCCATATTGAAATATTGCCTCACAATTAATTCAACACTTAGAAATATGTACAGAGACCAGGGAGAGTGTTCCCCCCTAAGTTTGATAAAATAAGTGTGAAACTC
The DNA here is from genome assembly GCA_030159075.1 of Atrina japonica. Lineage (NCBI taxonomy): Eukaryota > Metazoa > Mollusca > Bivalvia > Pterioida > Pinnidae > Atrina > Atrina japonica. Next base: position 158,888 of record BROG01000190.1, on the reverse strand, counting down.
TGCTTTTGATGATATACACAATAAGTAATTGCATAGCAGTTTAAAAAGTACTATTTTATGTCACCCGCTTCAAACCCAACCCCTTTAAAATTTTCAAGATCCACTACTTTTGTATATGTTTATTGCATGTTCAAAATTAATCATTATCCTTAGTAAATGTTCGCGTTGATTTAAAGCTGAAAATGCACTCATTAACAGTGTTTAGCCTCCTAGTGCAAACATTTTAAAGCTGAAGTTTTACAAATATATTTAGCAGCCGCCATTCAAAATGCAAATTCAAAGTTATTTAATTTGACAAAAATGTATGTAAGATGAATCAAGTAAAATAAGATAATATGGGTCCAAACCATAACGATTTCGGGATTGAATTTGGACTGCAAGTGACTTTTCAAAATGGTGCGGTCATCAGATGTGGAACATATTTGAAAAACAAAAATATTTCACTAAATTTGTATATCTATTTAAAAAGATGGCTAGCTTGCTCATAATAGAAAACCTAAGTAACAGTATATGCGTATTATATCACAAAAAGTTGGTATTTTAAAGCTGTGCATTTTTTTTGAAAATTTTAATTTAGTTTTTCAAATAAATTTGAAGCTAACTCTTTTTGTAATAGTATTCACAAGTCAAACACAAGACCGACTGAAAGTTTGTAAAAACGTAAAATAATATGCCAAATTTCAAGGTTGGTTTTCTCATACTAACTTATAATAACTTCGTGTTTGTCCTTCAATCTTTTACTGAAATTTGACTTTAGCGGAACCTTAAAATTAGGTCTATGGTTGAAATTAACCTTTCCATTTATGTGCGAACAATTCTTAAATTTGATGACGTCACAATACTCGACACCTAAATCAAACCTCCGACAAACACTGAAAATGCATTGTGACGTCAGGAAATTTGAGTAACTTTAGCGAAAATGCATGTGTCAATTACTGAAATGCTGTGAGTTAACAATTTGATGACGCAACAATATATAAGCCCGGCTAGCTCAGTCGGTAGAGCACGAGACTCTTAATCTCGGGGTCGTGGGTTCGAGCCCCACGTTGGGCGATATTTTTTTTTCCAAAATTACATTTCGCTGGATTATTCGATAAATTTTGTATATTCGATCAGGGTTAATTATTTTCTGATGTATTTGACATATTATTAATAAAACAATATGAAAGGTAGGCATGCTGAATGTAAAATTATGTCCATCAGCATTGAAATTTCTAAAACTAAGATAACGATCTTTTTACAATGGTAAATCTTAGGCTGATTTTGGTTACACGTTTAGATTTATTATTTGGCTTTGTCTGATACCATTTTCTCTTTAAAAAAATTATTCAGAATTGGAGCTCAACTGATGAAGTGGAATTGACACAAACGATCGGCTTGAGCATTATAACTTTGGTATTATATATATATATATATATATATATATATATATATATATATATATATATATATATATATATATATATATATATATATATATATATATATATATATATATATATATTTCTAATAAATAAAGATAAAGATATATATATATATATATATATATATATATATATATATATATATATATATATATATATATATATATATATATAGAACAGTTTTGACGTAACAATTTGATGACGCAATGTAATGTAAGCCCGGCTAGCTCAGTCGGTAGAGCACGAGACTCTTAATCTCGGGGTCGTGGGTTCGAGCCCCACGTTGGGCGAGTAATATTTTGTTAATGTCCATATCCATTTCAATGTCAATTTTTCTTCAGATATCTTCCGATAATTTGTCATGTGAAATTACTATAATATATCAAATCTTTATTTATTAGAAAGCTTGAAACTATCTATTATTTATAAAGTGTTTTATTTACTGAAAAGTGAGAGAGATATATAATCCATATAATGGTTGTAAAAAGTGCATATCTACTCAATTAAAACACATGTCAGTGTCACCTATGGTCAATATAAATTGTATTAAAATGTCAATATTTTTTTATTTGTTTGCATATTTGAACGAATCTTTGCAATGTTTTATATTTTAACGGGGAAATTAATTGTTTATACAACAAACCGAGGAAAGACAGCTTTAAAGCACACCAAAGACTTCCTCACTGGTTTTACATATCTATATATCAAAATGAATCTAAATATATCTAAACCTTATTACATCAGTACAAGAAACTCATATGTAAATTTCGTATATCTCCACACTGTGACGTCATCACTGTTTTTTACATATCTATATATCAAAATGAATCTAAATATATCTAAACCTTATTACATCAGTACAAGAAACTCATATGTAAATTTCGTATATCTCCACACTGTGACATCATCACTGTTTTTTACATATCTATAAATCAAAATGAATCTAAATATATCTAAACCTTATTACATCAGTACAAGAAACTTATATGTAAACGTTTACCATCATCTGCAGCTGACAATTAAACTCTCCTTGTTTTTTTAAAAAAACCAACATTTGTACATAAAGCTAACTCTTCAATTATATATTTGCCACTTTGAACTTGACCATGCTTTTTGTTATGCATAATATTATATACATGTATTGATATGATGTGTATCTATAGGCTGTACTGCTGTTGATTAATAAACAATACAGATATTAATACGGTGGATTTTATTATTTTCACAGTTATTATGTAGATTCCTTTGATACCGTCGAAATCTAACCGTATAATATACAAACGTTATGCATGTATCATCTTATGCATGTAATTCAATAAACATAAATAAACAAAATCATATACATGTTCTGACATACATGATATTACATATTGACGACGGAAGACGTCGATAAACTTAAACTTATCTAATGTTTGTACAGCTATCATAAGCTATCTTGTCACCCCATACATGACAAAGACGGAATATTGGTATTATCAGATTATTTTGTTTGTTTGTTTAATTTTGAAATTGTCGAGTTTTAGCTTCAGGCAACGTACAGGCAAGTAGTTATGTAGGAAAGAGAAATGTGACAACATAATACTATGGAATATTGAAAAATGACATATGTAATATTATATTTAATACAGGGAAATCAGAGACATAACAATGCTATTCATATATTGTACTACTGCAGTACTATTACTAAGTTGTAATGCTATTTAGATTATTATTACCAACGAGGTATAACGTTTTATTTGTTGTTATCTCTACTATAATAAAGGTACCAAAGAAATGGGAGAATAAATAAATAAATAAATAAATAAATAAATAAATAAAGGTATAAGCAAATAAGCAAAATATCTATCATAGTGACCTTTGTATACAAATCAACATTACAGTTATAATATTAGCTTTTGCATTTTTGATATTACATTAATCTTACACCCGGTCCACTAGCCTATATATCGCTGTTAGACCTTATTATAATCAAATATGCGCATATAGTTCCGTTTAAAGTGTGTTTCTTAAAATTTTCTGTCTTAAGCAGTAAGCTTTATGTATACGTTGTGCAAATTTTCTTTGAAAATTACAAATACTATCTTTGAAAAATGAATTGTCCAATGTTACGTTACAAATGTCCGGTACACCGATTGTATTGAACATGTCTTTTTTAAAGATTTTTGTACATGGAAATGTGGCCATGGAGTAAAAAGTGTTTTTCCAAATAAAAACAATAAATGAATAATTAAAACAGATAGATAAGTAAATAAATAAACCCGGAATGTAATATCGCATATATAACTAAGAATTGGATGAATGATCTCGTGAAAGCGTAAACGGAATGTGATGTTTGAACGATGGCTGGTAAGAATGCTTCAATCTAACGTTATTGAAAGAAATGATGCATTTATCGAAACAGCACAAGAAGTTAATTATTTCAGAGTTTAATATTAATGTGATAACATGATATATACATGAACTTGAAATAAGGTAAAGCTTTGCAGACTATAACATTAGTATGTCGGCAAAATTACATCAGAAATGTACATTTCACGTAACTGCAAATAACGGTACATAATCCGGTAATATATAACACTGGTATTTGTAGTGTTTTATATTTTCTTATCTATTTCATCATTTCCATCCATGCCATTATCACCATCATCACTGCATGATTTTTTTTCTATTATCTTAATCATATATATATATATTGTTCATTAAAAGTTAAACCAGATACAAACAAACGAAATAGTTGTATAATATGATTTATCAAAAACTAAACAAAAATAAATCTCTTTACTAAATGTTAAATCAATTTTCTGAAACACCTTATTTTCTTCACACAAGTTGTCAGTTCACATCTTAGTCAGTTACATCTGTTTGTCCGTGTTTTGAGGTAACACTTGTCAAAAATACATAATTCTGATTGTTAAAGTCCGACAACTTGTAAAATGAAATAGATTGAAATGTACAAGTGTAACGTTCTGATCCGATAACTGTCTTGTCAATGTCACGCGACTCTGGCAAAGATCGAATATTGATTTTATCAATTTTGTTTATTTTAAATTTCGAATATTACATGTAATGCCGACGGGCATATCATTTTTGCGACGTCAAATTATTATTCACTTTTTAATCGGGCCTTAATAATTTTCCATATACAGTCTACACATAAAATGAAAACATAAATATACATGTTAATTTATATGACCCTAAAAGATAAACTCAACATACAATCTAAATATTTAATCCTAGGTTCAGTGTGATACAAACAATCTTGTTTATCGAAATAATTATCACAGCTTTGTCATTCTTTTTCTAATTATTGATTATGTTTTCAATGGTCATACTAAAATAAAATAATACATTTTTACTGATTTAAATTTTATATCTTCATTAAATTTGACCTACAAATATCACGAGGAATTCCAATACAATCATTGACATTTATTAATAATCGATCATTTGTGTAAGTCAGATTCATTTCACCCTCTTTCAAGAACATTTCATCTGACAAATAAATGCTACGAAGAAACAACTAGTTTTCAGTTCAATTTCAAAAAAAGATATATTTGAAAATAGAATCTGTTTATGCTCAATTAAAAAGTATAATGTAGTGTACTTACTTCAAAATTTGACATATATATATATATATATATATATATATATATATATATATATATATATATATATATATATATATATATATATATATATATATATATATATATATATGAAACTGAATTAAAAGTTTGTTATTTCTCTGTATTATCTATTTGGTTGTTAGATTGCAAATAAACTGAAACTTTTTGACACGTAAATATTAAATATGATCAGTTTCCAATGTCAATTACATTCGCTACTACGGTACTGAAGGCATTTATGTTATACCTGCAGTATAACATTTGATTTTAAAGAATATATTATTTAAATTAAAAAAAATTAAAACTTCATTTAAAATTAGTATGTAACACAATTATAATTTTTGAAAGACTAAGTACTTATTATAATTTCTAATACATATAAAATATTATCTTTAGTAACATATATCATATAATACAATTTTACTTATTTTTTAAATTTCATTTTTATTTATTAATATGATATCATATTGCATTACTTATAACATTTTGTTTGCATTATGGGGTTACCTAGGAGTGTAGTACACTTGTGATGCCATTCCCCTGTTAATCCCATAGTGTGAATTTACAGAATTCTAAGGTTTACATATGGAATAATATAACTAAACCAAGATTATATATATATATACATATATATATATATATATATATATATATATATATATATATATATATATATATATATATATATATATATATATATATATATATATATATATATATATATATATATATATTATATATGACATAGATCATGGCAATATTTCAACTTAAATGTTCCGAATAAACCGAGATACAATCTAACGCAGATTTTGTATATACAAATTTAGAGAATTGTATTTTAACTGCATTCGAAATAAGTACATGTATTGATTATTATTTGGTGTTTCATGTCTACTCATCATTTCAAATAAAAGATATCAATATTTATATTTACAAATTAATCTTTAATATGATCCGATGGTTGACGTTATGTTTTAGCTAATGGAAAATACATTTTATCAAGTACAATTGTTTAAGGCGTCTTCATTTTACTTAGATCATCGACTCTTGTCCCCTTTCACATACGAATTAATCACGATGTTTGTATTTGTGTATACGACTTATACCATCTATTTATCTGTTTATTCACAATGTTCATTTCATATGCAATTTCATGTATTGTACATCGTATTACAGCGTCGTATGAAGCAGTTACGACTTGTCAGCCTCAGCCGTTACTGTGGAATTGATTTGGCTAATATAATCTATTTCATCGCCAATCATTGAATATCTCATAAAATCTCTATAGCTTGGATTGATTTCTGTTATTACGATACCTATCACTTCCCTATACGTCCTCTGCCACTTCTTTAATTTATTGTTATCCCTAATTATTTAATTTTCCGAACTCCACACGGGTTTACCATCTTCCTGGTTCCTTATTCACAAATCGCATTATCGGTTACAAGTAGAGATTTTACAATAAAATAGAGTAATTCATCATTCTCCTTGTCGTTTTGTGATCAATAATTGTTTACAAAGTGTTAACGGTATTGTTATTGTGCGATCTTTTCTCCCCCTCAAGTACTAATCCCATAACGGTTAGCTAATCATGCCAAACATGTCCCCCTGTAGGTATCCAACAGAACAGAATTATCATTGGTTTTCTCAACGCCGCCCACCATTCTCTTAAGCCCCGCCTACTACACGAATTATCCGAATAAGTTCTCCGATTCTCGAGTAAATTCTTCACAATTTGTAAACACTATTTCAAGGTCAGATTTTTTTTCTGATTGAAAAAGAGGATTAAGAAACAGAAATTAATTATATCTATATTTTAAAGTTTCTAAATATACCTGTTAAGTATGGGAGATTTAGAACATATAAACATTAAGACTGAAGTGGTCAGCGACAGCGAAGATGTTAGTGATAACAGCGATGAACAACATCAAGAACTGAATATTCTACAGCAGCCCTTTCAGGGCCCGTTTACGAACTTTACAATTGAGGAAATTCTAAAACCGGAATTTGGAACCAAAAAGCGAAGAAATGAAATCAATCACAGATTGGATCACGATTCTATTTCGTGTGTTTCAGCAAAACGCCATTCAGCCAGAAAGAAAGATGAAAATAATCAACAACATTTATCTTCAGGATCTTCACCCGAGTCTGAGGGACGTCATCTCCCTCTCCCAGCCTGGGTATACTGCACAAGATATTCGGACCGTCCGTCATCGGGTAAGTTCAAATTTCTTGTTATATATATATATATATATATATATATATATATATATATATATATATATATATATATATATATATATATATATATATATATAAATAATTGCTACGATAATTAATACATGTGCATATGAAATCATGTTTATAACTTTTCATTTGAATCTGGAATTATAGTTTCCGTTATCAATTATCAACTGTAACGTCATACTGTTTATGATAAAATAAAACTAAATATATCTCATAAAAACCGCCAAAATTAGACATCATAAGATAGATTTTGATATCACTTGAAAGAAATAATGAAATAAATCTAGATAATTATTAATGATAACTATAAAATAAATCAATCAAAAATGAGCCAGAATCAAGGATAATTTAATTTCAAAGTCATTTCTATATTACTTTATTAACTTGATGAGTTTATTCCTGTCTATTCTGAATCCTTTTTATATTTCTATTTTCTTTCTTCTTTTGCCTTTATTTCGTCTTCTTTTTATTATAAATATTATAAATATTTTATCAATTTGGAAAGTTTTACAAGCGAAACGACTGAAATACAACATATCCTGTTTTACAAAACGAGAAAGTAATTTGAGAAATTTCTTGCACTATTTTCTCATTTATACACTCTTATATTGATTGCTATAAAGCTCTATAAATACCAAATCCCACTGCACTAAAAACAATGATATATCATGCTTCATTTATCGGCAAGTTTTAAATTGTAACCTTTGTACTTATAAAACGATTAATTTAAACTTTCACAGGACCAAGATCAAGAAAGCTAAAGAAGAAAACCAAATGTGCGGACGATAAGCGACCACGGACAGCATTTTCCAACGAGCAGCTTCATCTACTGAAAGACGAGTTTGAAAAATGCCAATACCTGACGGAACAAAGGAGAAAAACATTGGCCCGGGATCTAAAACTTTCCGAAGGGCAGATCAAAATTTGGTTTCAAAATAAGCGAGCCAAAGTTAAAAAGACATCTGGAGTGAGAAACATTCTTGCCCTGCATTTAATGGCACAAGGATTGTATAATCATGCGAGCATGTCGATGGACGGAATAACTGAGGACATGATGGATGACAGTATGTGAAATCAGTTTCCTGGCCGAAAACATTGGCCGGTTTTAAAATTCTAGAGCTATCAAGCGGCGACTTTCCGAAGATCCGGGGATTTTGGATTAAGTGTTACAATGCGAACTTCTACAGACAGAGAGAACACTTCGATTTCATCGATATGATAACACCAAAATAAAGCCACAATTTGACCAGAAACGGGAGTTAATGGTTTACCCCCCGGAAGCGGAAATGTGGCCATTTGAACTGACTTTAAGCTAATCTGTGATATTAATTAATAATGTGAATATACTGTAATGCGCTAATGTACATGGAGTGATATTTGAAGTGTATAACAATTAACATACCACATTTCAACCAAAATACTCGTGAAAATACCAAACTAAAGACAAGAATGATGACGTAATGTATTCTCCGCGCACTAATTATTTTTACATTCATTCGTGGGACATCACCAATCTCATTATAATTATCATGTTCTCTATTGATGCTAGGGACTATGTATTGTTATTCATAATTAAAGTTTAAATAATAAAAAGACCATTTTTTCTGTTCATTTTGTAATTTGGTTTATATTCATATTTTTGGACTTTTTACCATAGTGTCATTTGCTTACTTTTAAATTGAAGATAAATTCAAAAGTGAGCATAGTCTCAATTTAAAAGTAAGCAAATGACAATAGTATACAACATTTGCTTCTATGCATCATAAATGCGGCGTGTTACTTTTTGTTTAAAATTAATCATTAAGAAAAATGAAATCGTCTTAAGCAGCGCAGGCAGTAAATTTTGGTTGTTCAGTAGTTTTTGCCGATTTAATAAAAGATACTAACACCAGCCTTTTGATTTTAACACAGCAATATTCTAGGGAATGCGAGTAATTTATCAACACTTAACTGATAGAAGAGGTTTTTTATGTTATATGTTGTAAAATATTTATAATCATATATTCCCTTTGGAAATAACTGAAACGGTACAACCATTTTTACTTGCAAAACTCAAAACTGAAAGAATAGCAAAAGCTGTTTTATGAATTTGTTTTCCTCCGAAAACAATATTTTCCTAGTTTTTTGGGTATTATAGTATGTTATGTATAAGGAAAAGAAGACAGATGTTTTTGAAAGTTGTTTCCCTTCACATCGTAATTTTTTGTCAAGATAAAAAGATAAACAGTCACATGACCAAATTCATTTCTATCGTACTTGCTTACATAGAGATTCTCAAACAAAAATTTGTTCTAACACATTGGACAATCTGATGAAAAAATGTACTAGTAGTATATACTTTTTTCACTTATATCAGTAAAAATGTATTTTGATGATTGGTTGCTTTACAGAATAACTTTAAAGCCTTAAATCTAATGAGACTTGGACTATAATTTCTTGGACTTACTATATGATTAAACTTTTGTGATTGCAGGGTACAAAATATTAGCCTGGAATTGAACCCGAAAACATTTATTTTAAATTACAATTTTCAGTTAAAGTTAGAAATGGCTTTAATTCTATGAATAATCTGATCTTAATACTATCATGAAATTTGATTGGCGAAGGAGAACAAGACAGTGTAATAAAGATATATGTATTATTGACATAAAATTGTCTTAAATTCAATTTTATAGCGACTGGAATTGAAATCATTTGGGTTAAATTTTATACTGGATAAATTCAACAACACATAATATTCTATTTTATGTATATGTATATACATGTACTATTAAGTATCATAACTTTGAAATGATCTTACCAATAACTTTCGTTTTAACTTATTATATTTCATAAATAGCAAATGGAATTGGGCATAAGATTTTTTTTTTTTTGAACCGGCAAATACTTTTTTTTCAGACATGAAATAAACTCTGTATTACATACAGCGTTTCTTTGACGTAAGGTCATTCCAAGTTTTTTTTTCTCTGCTTAGCGTCCGCTGGTAGAATAGCTTTGAGATAATAAAAACATCAAGGAAATAACCCCAGTATGAACAGTAAAACATGAAGATTTATTTTCATCATTGTGAAATCTAACGTTTCACAGGTAATTTATCAGCATGTGCAAAAATTATGGTTTTAAAAAGCTTAATTTTGTTTTTCTTTTGTTAAAATATTAGGAAAATACTTAAATGTGCAAAATATTGCATTTGTTCTCATAAAAATGTCTTGTGTGTTTTGTTTCCATTTGTGTTTAGGTTCCTGACAGAAGGATTTTAGGATGGGCGCTAAATATTAAAAAACTTGGAATTGCCTAATCGTAGTATGCAAAAAAGTCATGCAAGCACAACCTTTACTACAGATTTGTTGAAATAAAACCAGCGGAATGCCTAGTATATTTTTTTTACTTTTTTGCACAAATTTGAAATAAATGCAAGCAACTACTACGCCCGATTCTGTCTTCGATGCATGGTTGTTTACTACACGTGGTCCCTTGGTACTCGGTTGTCTTCATAAAAAAATCGAAAATTAATTTGAAATGGTGGATTAATAAGAACCTATACAACGAGTTGCGGTTGGCGAGTTTATTCTGAAAATATGCATTTATGTTTCAACCATATTACGCAATATGAAGCACATATATAAAAAAGATATAAACGGTAGAACAACTGATTACTCCTGATTATAGGAAAATCAATTTCTAGGCACCTTTATTTTTATCTGAATGCTGTTCTACGCCACACTCAACAATTTTACAGTAATATGTTGTCGGCCGTTTTAAGTGGAGGGATATTACAACACGGTTACAATGTACCTAGGAAGAGATCATCGGCCTTCTGGAAGTAAAAACTCCAGAGCTGCGTATAATAATGTTATTAGTTGACAGCAATAAATTTCTTATAACTAAAATGATTTCATGAGAGGGTTTTTTTTTGTAATTAATACATTCGGATTTCTAATATCAACAAAAGATTTACACTTAAAGAAGAAGTGGAATTAATCAACAATTTTCATTTTTATTACACAAAGTACTAAATCTTAGAGATCTTTCTAGTATACCAAACCATCGTCCAGTTAGGTAGTCTGTTAATTAGTACCTGTACAAAATTTACATCATCATCATCATCATCATCATCATCATCATCATCATGTCTAAATAGTTTTCAAACTGAAATTGGTCTTTTACAATTTCATAAGATATCCTTTCAGATGAATTAAAAACATCACATAACAAGTATTTGCTAAAGCAGATCACAAAGTCTACTCTTCAATGAACAATTTATTCACTTAAATTTAAAGCTAACATTTGACGACCAATTACAAATGTTGTTAAAACCAGCATTATCAAGAATATGTCTTCTCATATCCATATATCCATTTAAACATGAAATGTCCTTAAAATGTACACAATGTATTTCAGATGTTATTCTCATCCGAGAAGTCAGCTTTACTCTCAGTTGAACACCTAATAAGGATTATGCTCCCAATTCAACTTAAATGTATTGATATAATTTTAGATTGAACGCTTCAAATAAAAATACAGTCATTTGCAAAATTTGATTTTAACAACATTTTATTGAAAAAGAAGCACAAAATATTACATCAATACATGCAAGGATTTATAAACAAGCTAAAATATAAAAACTACATCAATCCGCTTCCGTGTGTAACGGTAACAAAGTTACGTATAAACAACACAGCCATAACGTCATTGAACAATGATGAAGATAGAAATGGTAACGGTACAATTTATACAGTATACTGTAAATACAATAATGATGAAGAAAAAGGTATAATTTATACACCTATAAATGGTAACAATAGTTAGGGGGATAAGTGAGAAAGTATTTTCTATTAAGTGTTAGTAAAACGTTTACTTTTGATTATAAATATCTGAACACTTCTAAAAATTTCAGTATTCTCTGCTGAAGAAAGTAATGGGTTTCCATATAGCAAACTTTTAAAAGAATTATTTCGTTCTTTCTTCAAAATTACTAAAACTCCATACTTCACAACCATAGAACATATTAATTTTAATATTTTACAAAAAAGATAATATTGGCAACTAATCAAAATAATTTATGTTATCTATCATTTTAAAACTTTGTACATAATCCTTGTTCCTTTTTGAAATTTTACTTTCAAATGTGTTTGTAAAATTACCATTTCTGTTAAAACAACGAATAAATAAACAAATTTTCTTACAACTTCTACATTTGTATCACCATAATACAAATCCTGGTGTTGTATTTTTGAAAATACAATTACTTTTGTTTTATCAACATCAACATTCAATTTCCAAAGTTTACCATAATCCTTACAAACATTTATTGTAGACCACCGACAGATTCTGAAAAAAATGTATCATCAGTATATAGCGATACAGCAAATCTGTAAAACATACCTAGTGTTCCCCACACCCCATTACTTGAATTATCGAAACCAATTACATGAGGTCAACGATATTTAATCTTTAATTTTAATCAAGTACAGGAAAAATAAAAAAATGGCGAATATAAACAAGAGCTGCATCATCAGTATACAGCAATACAAGAATGTCTGAAATATAAGCATAGTATTCCCCACGCTTCATTACTTGAAAAATCTAAACCAATGACATGATTCAATGAACAATACACTTCAATATGATTCAAGTAGAACGAAAACTAAAATACCGACAGGTGCTCACCCTGACGGAAGCCTCTGAAATTCATTGTATTATTATTATTAAACACAACTCTAGACTTTATATCTTGGTGAATATTACAGATCATAGTATAAAGTTTCCCAGTAATATTGTTAACAATAATTTTGTCCTACAGACCTTCTCATTATATACTGGCAAACTTTCTCAACAATACCAGCTAGGTTCACAGTGGGTCTGTTGATATTTAAGGTTCTTTTGCTGGAGATTATCAGAGCCTGGTGCCACCAAATTTATAAATATATATTTTTTTATACATGTACAACCAAAGTAATAGTTTTGTAAGAAAAGAGGCCAGAACAAATGCTCAAGGCGATATTTTCTGTCAATTTGAATTCGAATTAAAAATAGATGTAGGGTTTCGAAACAGAAAGTGACATCATACAAGACCAAAAAAAAAAAAATGATAGAAATATGAAAATAAACTAAATATATTCCGAAATCCATCTTAGAGTAATCACTGTAAAATATCTTAATTTTCGTGGAGTTTATAATTTAAACAATGTTATTCATTTGATGCAATACCGTACTCAAAATGCCAACTAAACTTTTAACATGTCGCGGTAAATACGCACGGAATTAAAGCTGAAACATTTAGCGTATACATGGTTTAGAATGGTAAATAATAATGGAAAGCATTGCTCATGTGAAAAAAAATTCAGAAATATCAAATATCAGTTTTGATATAATATAGGCAAAATATCAGTACATTACTGCGCATATTCGGGTCCAGATTAACCATGATTAAGATGAAATCGTCAACGACGTAAATGCATCTGATGCGGTTGGTGATTCAAGTCAATTAAAGTATCAGCTTTACATTCTGTCTGGTTGATTGTGATTGGTCTGAGTATCACAATCGATTGAGTACATTAAAGTTGGCTTTTTGACCTTATAGGATACCGCTTATGGTTCCGGATCTCTACATCTATTTAATATTTAGTCTTCACTGATTACATCTAATTGACACTGAAACGATCGTCTTGGGCATTAGTTTTGGCCTTTTTTGTTTTTTTTAAATAAAACTATAATTTCGGTTTTATGTGTGCAATTTATCTGATGTTTTATAGAGCCAAAGACATTCATAGTTAATACAAATTTAATGAATACATCATCATCATCATCATCATCATCATCATCATCATCATCATCATCTGCTAAGAGTAAATAATGATATGCATGTGTGTTAACAAGTACAAATGTATTATTATTGTTCTTTTGAAAATTTAAACATTTATTTATTTAAACTTAATATATATAGATAAGTTTAACTGAATAGATAAATATTTAAACCAATTAATATAACACTGATGTTATTTCGACTCATATGCTGAAAGCGAAATGAATGTTTAGTAAATTAGATAGGATAAAACAGACTGGAATTTTGGACTAAATAATCCATCAAATATTGTTATAAAAATATCATTTTGCCTATTTTCTATAGCTTTTGTCATTATTGAAAATAATAAATTACTTTAAATCCTGTGAGTATGGGTTGAGTGTAAGGCTTTTTAGAACTAGATAAATATTAACCAATGCTTTAATTGGACTGACATAGTATATTGCAAAAATATTACAAAAGCATTACGTATATAACAAAATATTATAGAATGTTGGTAAAAGTGAAATTGTATTTTGAAGGTAGGCGTCAATTGAAGTATTGCTATTGTATCATTTAAAACAAAATTGTCAAAGCTAATAGCTGCTCAGCTGATGCATTTTATATCGATAAAGTGGAACTTCGCTGATAAGACCACCTAAACTGGCCGGTTCAATGTAAGTTTAATTAAACACACACCCCTGGAACCTCGAAAATAAGACCACCTACACTGACTGGCTCAAAATATTCTTACTACACACGCAGTGAAACCTCGCTAAGAGTCTCAGGGTAACCTATCGTGTAACAGGATTGCGACTCACAAACGACCGGTCGACCCTAGAATTCGCCCTCTCGGATACTGTGACGTAGTTTTCATCTGGGTACTCTGAGCACCTCCCATAATAATCAACCTTAACGCCAACTCTTGTGACATCACTTACTCATCTAAGTTATAAGTGATCTATATCGTTTGTGAATGATTATTAAACAATTAATATGTTAGGATTCGGGGAGACTTAGTGTAGAGAGAACTTGTGGTTTATAATTAGCTATTCTATAATAGAATTCCTAATTATTATCTTATTATTTCCATTTTAATTTTCCTTGACTGTTTGATTAATACATTATCATATAGAAATCTTATAGAAAGGATATACACTTATTTTTCATTTAGAGTTTACAAAACAGAAGCTTTAACAGCAACACCATCGTATTTTTCTGATAAATATGATAAACATACTACCGAAGTTATAATGCTCAAGACAATCGTTTCTGTCAATTAGACTTCATCCGTTGAGCTCTAAAACGATAATGTATCTATGTTATGTATACAATACATAAATGATACATTTTATTTCATAATAGTAAAAATGTGAACAACATAAATTATGTAGATTGGTATATTATCGTATATGTATCGTAATGAAAACAAAAAATGATCGCCCAACGTGGGGCTCGAACCCACGACCCCGAGATTAAGAGTCTCGTGCTCTACCGACTGAGCTAGCCGGGCTTGTGTGATTTTATAACGTTTTACCTGTGACAGGTAACTCTCTCACCTGGCCAGGTGAGAGAGTTACCGAACCATTCTTTAAATGCTAGCGTCGTTTATCTGATCGATGATACCCAGATTATCATTGTAGCGATTTGTTCGTCATGGTTCACGTGTTTCTTATGCTTGTGTGCTTAATCTCCGTCATTTCCGATATTTATATCTATGAGTGGTGGTAGTGAGTCTTAAAATGTAGGAACTTAAGACGAATATCAGGGTACATTCAAATTTGTAAAGATACGCAATAAATATAGGCATCTCTTTTTATCGCGGGACCATTATGCCCGCAAACAAACAAAAACATTCACGTATGACTCTGCTACTATGCTGAGTTTTGACAACGAAATGAAGACCCCCCTCCTTCCATACTGAATAAGATGTATTTGAGAGGTGATTAAATAGATAAATAATTGAATCAAACAAATGAAATAAAAAGACAATTATAACAAAATAAAATAATAATATTACATGAGTAGATAAATTGAGCGAAATATTGACTCAGGAGATTTAATCCAATCTTAGAAAAATGTACTTAATTTGGCAAAATCTGTAAAAATAAATTTTAATTTTTCTATAAGACGTTTGAAAATAAATAACAATGCAATTACCCCAAAAATTCGCACATCGATTGGCGAAAAAAAAGATCATACATTTTTACTTGAAATCCTCAGTCCGGTTATGGTCAAATACGTATTGTAGATAAATTTATCATGATTAGGTCAGCCTTAACCCCATTTCAAATTGTTTTTAAAAATCGCCACTGTATGTCTGTAAATGCATGTGTGTGTGTGTGTGTGTGTGTGTGAGTGAGAGAGAGAGAGAGAGAGAGAGAGAGAGAGAGAGAGAGAGAGAGAGAGAGAGAGAGAGAGAGAGAGAGAGAGATACGTATATAAAAGAAAATACCAAACTAAAAGTTTTACTTACCTTTATTTTCACATCATACTCTATTTGAATACTTAATATTTGATTTATACTTAATATTATTGTAATTGGTGTAAGGGAGGGAGAACATTTCCTTCGACTCCTCCCCTCCAGGGGTCACCACCGGTACGTGAACTGCATCATATATTTCTTTTCTCCGAGATTTCTTATTCAAAGTTATGAAAATTTATAACTCTGACTCTCCTGTCAAGTGTTTTCTGACGATATCAAAAGTTGATAATTCGTCTGAATACTGTCACCGGCTCATTAATATTATTTACGTGACAAGCTTTGTTTACAAAGATTTCAAATCTTGAAATGAAATCCGAGTATTCGTTCGCATTTTCTATTTCATGGATTGAAATAAAAGACAAGCGTCAAATTTACGTCGATCATTTGTAAAGTTGTCATAAGTCTGTGTCACGCCGATTATGGAAAAATAAATATGCATGCTTGACTAGAAGACTCTAATGCTTCCCTACACACCCCATAAAGTACAAGATATAAGAATTTATGATAAATAAACTGAATAATAACACTAAATAATAATAATCATGGTTAATATCTCCGTTCTAGTCTCTATTGAAAGCGTCATCTCTATCCTCGGATTATTTATTTATCTATTTACATATTTATTCGTTTATTTCATTCTTTATTTATTTATCAGCTCGCTGATCATGTCTCGGCTTGCTTCCCCAAAGATGAATTATTTTAAGATTCGAAATAATGTGTTCGGAAAAGATATGGCAGCAATTTGAAATGTATATATTTCGGTAGGGATATAAGACGCATAAATATATAAAAGAATAGATAAGTATTAAGAAATCTAATAAATAATAATCTGATCTAATCTAAGAAAACTACTAACGAGGACGACGATGATAACAACAACAACAACAAGAACAACAACAACAAAAACAACAATATAGCGTGTTGAATTAAATATGAACATGGAATAGCATTTATAATAATAATAATAATAATAATAATAATAATAATAACAACAATAATAATAATAATAATAACAATAATAATAATAATAATAATAATAATAATAATAATAATAATGAAAATATTAAAAATAATAGTAATAATAGTGATGATGATGATGATAATATTAATGATTTATTAATGTCATATTCAAAATTGTTATAAATACATGTATTATATGATTATTATTATTTTGTCAAATGATAAAATATAGATATAAAAACGTCTTGTTCTTCAAGGTATATCTTAAAGTGCAAATATAAGATTTATTTTAGTTTTAAGTTATTTTTTAATTTATACTGAATATATATATATATATATATATATATATATATATATATATATATATATATATATATATATATAAAATGTTTAAATGTTCTATGCCAGATTACGTTTCTGTATCAAATTCATTACAATATTTTTATATTTCATATCTGTAATACCTCGAGAGCTCCATATCTCGGCTGTTCATAACCTTCCAGTTTTGATATACATATGGAACCAAACGATATACGTGTTTATCATTATATCCTGATCTTACATGTTAGAGTCATAGGAATGTTATGTTTTATCTATTTTAATTCACTTTGCAGTGATTTTTCTTTCTACTGCATATTTCTGACAATAGCCAACTTACCATTTTGTCAAAATTCATTCGATTGGCTAATTAGAATGTTATTACCTCAAAGGTGGTTAATTAGAATGTTACTACCTCAAAGGTGGTTGGCAACAATCAATGGAATGTCAAAATTCAGTTTTGGAATGAAGAAAGATAAAGTCGTGCGAAATAAATGTTTTCGGAATGTGCCCCACGTTGAAGTGATAGGACATGCAGGCAAAGTTATACAACGAGAACGACGTCGAAGACAAATATCATTTTATACATTCCATGTTATAATGATTTTACAATTATATATATAAAATGTTATGATAAAATATGGCAGAGTATTTTTAAACTTGTACACTTATTAAATAACTCAAATATCAAATAATTGTCTAACCTGAGTCAAGTTTTTCAATTCTGCTTCTAAGAGACAGTTTGACCCCTCATGCTGAATGACTTTCAACTTATTTCTATATATAATATGATATTGAAATTGATTACTAGTTCTTATCACTTATCATAAATTTGATTATTTATCTGTATTACCATGGATGTATAACATTGATGTTAGTGTGTGCAATAAGTACCAATGTGAATTATTTATGTGTTGTATTACTTATTCAATCACTATCTGTAAGTTAGTAATTGTATCTACTTATACTGTAAAACTCATATTGTAAATACATTGTGTGTATTCATTTCTGATATTTTGTCTCGGCAATGTACAGTTTAACCTGCTATAGTGGTCACCTCTATATAAGGATTGCCTGTTTATAAAGGCCAGTTTGTTCAAGTCCCTTGACTGCATATTTCAACTAAATTGAACCTGTGTATAAGGGTCACCTTCACATAAAGGTAAATATTTTCTGGTCCCTTGGGTGGCCCCTATATACAGGTTTCAGTGTATGTTTTTATGTTTATGAGAGTTTTGGAATTTAATTTTTAATAGATTAAAATTGTATAATTTTCAATATTGTCAAAGTTTCTACTTATATTCAAATTGAAGTAACATTCCTTTTTCATATACTAAAATTAATTTTAACGTAATGATTTCACTGGAAGTGTCTCGTAAGTAAGATATGGCTGGATGTTCAATATTTCATATGTGGATGTCTGTGAATCTTCTTCTTCTTCGTCTTCTTCTTCTTCTTGGTTTAATTTTTTTTATTTATTATTATTATTATTATTATTATTATTATTATTATTATTATTATTATTATTATTATTATTATTATTTACAAAGTACAATTGTCGGACAGCCTTGACAATACAACCCAGTAGTTGAATACATTTTGATACAATTTATTGACGTAATAGTTTTCATTTACAAAAAAAAGAAATCATGATAAAGATTCCACATCTGTATTTTAGTTGTACCGATGCCTATTATTTGAAAGATGGTATTGCCATAATTAATATATCTGTAATTTAATGCGAAACTTAAGTTTATGTTAACATTTAATGATCATTTCAAATTTAATAATTGGGATAAATTATTTATAAATTAAATTATTTAGCAATATCCTTGTTATCTTTGCAAAATACAATGTATTAGCAAATTTAGTAAACAAATAAACGCATATATGTCTTACATTGAAGACACCCAATGTTGTTCATGTTCTTGCCTGAAATGATAACGCGAATTCAATACAAATACAGTTTATTTAAGTGTCACACTATATATATAAAAAACAAAATCAATTCACGGTATAAAATACATACATAATTATAAACATATCATCCGGCCTTATCAGAAATATGAGACACTATATATGTACAATTGAAAATACTTATCTCGTAAGAAAATGATTCAGGCAGAGACTTCTTCAAAGGTTTTCAAATATATCACAATTTGTAACCTATAATCGTGGAAAAATACACAAAATCTATTATGAATTGTTCATCATGATACTTAATGTATTAAAAGTGGTCAGGGATAAAACGCTGTTCGTCTTCTGTATACCAACATTATAGTTTTACCAACACAGTATTGCAAATCACCACATGCCATTAGAAAGGTAAGTTTATCATTTGTACAAAGATTGGCAAAATTATCATTCCAAATATTTTACATATTAAAAAGATCATCTCTGATATCATTATAAAAGAACAGCTGATTAAGACTAGTTTTTCATCTTCATTACAGGTTATACAGGATGGGCACAAGCGAACTTAGATATCAATATTGAGATAGCGACCAGTGTCTATTACGTACATTATAGTTATTTAATTTGAAAGGGAGAACACATTTTTCTGAACGGAACTTACATTCAATTATTAAATTTCGCGCTAGAATGTTTCCAAAACAGAAACCACTTGTATGTTTATGTTGAAAAGTTATGTTGTGACTGCTTTACGAGTACATTGTGAACCGACCTGGTTCAGTCGGTAGCGCGCTTGACTCTTGATCGTCAGGTCGTGAGTTCGAGTCCAGCCGGCGGCACGTTGGTTTTTTGTGTTTCGGATGAGACAGTAAAAACTGAGGTCCCGTGTCACAGTAAGTGTCGGCACGTTAAAAAACCCTTAATAGCCGTAAGTGTATTAACTGGTAACTGATAATAACTTTTATAATTTCGATTGGTTATGCATTGTCTTTCCTTTTTTATGTTTTCATGCGATATCCATGTATTTGAAAAAGTGACTGCATGAACGAGTGAGTGTGTGGATGAAAGTGTGAGCACAAGTGCGAATGATTGTGTGTGGGAGAGAGTTGTAGTCTCTTGTATTGTCTCTTGTATCTAATGTATTTTGTGTTTTGTGAGGAGACTCATCAATAGTAGGCTGTAGGGAATCCTCGTTAAATAAACAAAACATTAAAAATTGTCTTTCTTATATTTTACAAGTATAATGCACTTTATTCCTTTACCATGAATATAGCAAAATTAAATTACCCACGTATAAAAGTAATTATAAAGTATTTTGTATATTTTGACATGACAATGTGTTTGTTACATCTCTATACCAAATATTATGGTTTGCGAGAAGTAAATGAATATGAATATGGACTAAACATTATTTCTAAATAACAGTATACTTAATTGTGATATCCAGCGATTGTAAATCTGTGAGTTACAAGTCAACGAGATGTGACAGAGAAAGGATGTGTTCCTAGACTTGAATCATTCATAAAAGGTCCCATAACTCTGACAAATATTGTCAAATGTTAGCCATTATTGAACTAGCCGTATGTTATCATTTCCATAACCCATAATATCAAGAATCATTATACTTTTGAGAAAGAAACTCAAGTTATCTAACAGTATGATGCAAACGGACAGACAGGAAAGAAGGACCAGAAGTTTGCAGGTTCCAGTCCTGCACAGACATATAAGACATATCGTTTCTGTTTGACAATTTAGATTCACCACAACTCAACTTATCCGAGTACAGGAACCTGATCAAGTTATTATAGATTATACCAATGTAATACGAAGAGTAATAGTTGACGTATCATAGCTCTCGAAACAAATAATCCGGAAAATTATTAAACGACGGGGAAAGTTTAATGCGTTTTTGACATTCCCT
Organism: Atrina japonica; assembly: GCA_030159075.1. NCBI lineage: Eukaryota > Metazoa > Mollusca > Bivalvia > Pterioida > Pinnidae > Atrina > Atrina japonica. Next base: position 137,212 of record BROG01000190.1, on the reverse strand, counting down.
GAGGCTTGTATCGCACAAGTGTCAGATAACATGTATCGGGAAATCTTAATTCTTCATCTACTCACTTAAACATACAGTATCGTTCAGGGCATCTTTATAGATCAATGGTAAATTAGTCACCAATTTCTTATCGAATCATGAATGAAGAGAGAGAGAGAGAGAGAGAGAGAGAGAGAGAGAGAGAGAGAGAGAGAGAGAGAGAGAGAGAGAGAGAGAGAGAGAGAGAGAGAGAGAGAGACCCTTGTTATAGAAATAGGTAGTGGTTTCTCAGCGTGACAGGTGGGATTCTTACACCATTACCAATTATGCCAAAAACACAAAAGCAAAATGAAAATATGTCAATTATCAAGGTGTTGCCTTCTATTTCTTGTCCACAGCTAGATAGATTTACTAGTATACTATTCCATCCGTCTAAAACTTGTAATTTTAAGACAAACAGTTGAAATGATTTAATTTTGATTGTAAATTTAATATTATATTGTCTTTCTACATACTGTTATGAAAACAAGTTCCCGTAAGAAATTCATCAGAATTATTGAAGATAACGCATCATCTTCATCATCATCATCATCATCATCATCATCATCATCATCATCATCATCATCATCATCATCATCACCATTATCTTCATAATGATCATCGTCGTCGTCGTCATCGTCATCGTCATCATCATTGTTGCCAACGTTGTCGCGATTACCATTTGATATTGAATTAAGCACTATTTTATGTCATCAACTGCCTTTCAGCAAATAGTTTTTCTTGATACTCCAATCGCATTATTACCATTCACCGATACAAATATTATTATATTAACCAAATGACAAATGGCTACAATGATAATATACTTTTGTTTTGAGAAATACTTCCGGTAACCATAAAATTGATCTTAATCTGGAGTATTTTGCGTATAAAAGGATATTAATATCTCTGTGTCTAACATAGGTATTAACAGAGACATACATAATGTCTAGATCTTAGATAGCAGACCCGTCTGTGCTTTGATTAAATATATTTCATATCAGTCCGCGACTTTCTTCCATTTTGGATAAATGCAAATTTGTCCACATAGATTTTAAATTGTTGAACCATTCCAGTTTGAAGAGATAAATGAAATAATAAGAGCCAACGGGCTTTTACCGTACAGAGATTAAACCATAAATCAATTAAACGGTCGGTGATAATTTAATTTCCATGTCATAAATATGTCATTTGATTATCTGCTATAATCTACACAACTTCCGGTGTCAAAAAGCCCGGATGTTGAACCCGTATATTAAATATATATCCGAATTTGTTATCTATTTACGAGTATTTAAAGGTCAAACATTATATTTGAATGAAATTCAAACTCAGCTCTGGAATAGGACCTTAAATTAGTTTATTTTGCCTCCTGTTGCGAACAGAAATATGAATCAATTCTTGCAAAAACCATGTCATTGGGAAATGAAGATGTCGCCGTTTTTATTGAATTTTCTTAACTTGAACTCTCATATTTTGTGGTTCAGAAATTTTGTTTACAAAATAATACTTCATTTTTCGAATCTATCAAAGAATATTTAATACGCAGACGACAGTATCGGTTGCATGACCCTTCGCTAGCCGGAGACAGACGACACGCGCTCTTAAACATAACCATGGTGCATATTGAAAGGTCGTTATTTTTGTGTCTGAGTCCTGTATAAACAAACTAAAGGCACGGGTGGTCCGTCTTACATTGATAGAAACACAGCATGTTGTGAAATAAAATAGTTTGTCAATTACAAACGACTTGTTGATTTTATATATAACGTTCAAAGATAGCAGAATGAATTAAGACATTCCGGATGACAAACATGTTCAACTTGACTTTACAACGAAAGGGAAAAGGGGAACCGACAAAAGATTTAATATACATATTCATTTTGGAGTTCTATATATGTTTCATGTAAATGTACGTAAAAAATAATTATATCGTTGTTGCTATCACTGAAAATGTTGAAAACAATAAATGAATGCCATTAATATTAGATACATAAATGTGTTTATCTGAAGAAAATTTTATGTAGGCCTATTTCTTAAATTTACATATTAAAGACGTATAAAAGACAGTGTACATGACTCTGATTATATGTAGGTTCATGTTAATATTTTGATATTCTTAGCAAAGCTCTACTTGGTAGCTTTATGTTCCAAATTCGATTGTTTACTTGATACAAAAATTGCCGTTTGTCTTGAAATGGATGATACATGTTGCTCAGTTACAGTAACTGTGTAATATAATAATGTAATGTTTCTTAAATTACATGGATATATTCGGTGTTTATCATCTATCTGTCTGTCTGTCCGCCCGTCGGTCTGTCTGTTTATCTATTTATCTATCTATCTATCTATCTATCTATCTATCTATCTATCTATCTATCTATCTATCTATCTATCTATCTATCTGTACTATGTATTGGATACAATATTCATCATGGGTCAATAAAAGTTTTGTATCTATGTGTCTTTCTGTCCGCCCGTCTGTCTGCCTGTCTGTCTGTCTATCTATCTATCTATCTATCTATCTATCTATCTATCTATCTATCTAGCTGTCTATCTGTCTGTCTGTCTGTTAATCTATCTATCTATCTATCTATCTATCTATCTATCTATCTGTACTATATATTGGGTACAATATTCATCATGGGTCAATAAAAATTTCACTGCTACATCAGGCACACGCACACGCACATGCATTTTATATTTAACTGAATAATACTATCACCGTATTTAGATAGAAGGCGGATACTTCACTGACTTCTAATTGTAACTTTATAATTTATGTCTTCACTACCGAGTTTCAGAACTCGAATCTGATGTTTTAAAAACTATCAAGTACCTGTTAGCTGCCTATTCCAACTTAGCCTTCTGTTTAACCGATAATTAAATAAAATTGAAAATAAACCGAACTGGCAGAAATAGATACCAGTAAACAGCCTTAAGCACGACCAAAGACACTTATCAGTCGAACAGTTAATAAGATGGAGACCGAACAAGCAATTAACTGTCATCATTTATAATAATGAGAAGCTGACCACGACAGCTAGCTGCTTAATTGAATATTAAGAGATGTGGGAATTTCACAATGAACAGAGGGTTCGTAAAATAGGCATTAATCAGGTGTCAAACGAAATGGTCAGTTTTTGGACAAAGGGTAGACAATATAGCAAGGTAGATCATCATACTATAAAATTAAAGATAGATCGAATCATAGTTTGTATTATAATGTCCGTCAAATGAAAATATTTTAAAATATTATTTGTAAATTAAAACACAGCGGATATGATATCGTGGCTATGTTCTATAATGAAAACATTGCTCTAATTTTGGGTAGAAAATATCAAAACCGCTTAGTGTAATAAGATTGACATTTGTTAATAAAAATCCCATTAAACTTAGCGGTTTTGATATTTTCTACCCAAATTTACAGCAATGTTTTCATTATAGAACATAGCCACGATGCTGTGTTTTAAATTTTGGGTAAACTAGATTGTGTAAACGTAAAAATAAGAAGAAAACACCCCCATTATTACCACTACGAATATTTCTTTCTAACAGTGGTACCTAACTTCTACTACAACTACAATTATGGCTATAATAAAAGTATCATTTTTTCACTTTTCAGTATAATATGCCCTTGTAAATAGAAAATCGAAATCTCGACAATTCTTACATGGAGCTTGTAATATGTACATACAGACATGCAAGAATAACTTTTTTATATAAGAATACGCACTAATATCTTTAATTATCCTTTTCTCTCATTACATATGTGCAATATTTGTCTAAGAAATTACTATATGGCTATTCATAATGTATATACAAGGGATAATTTATCAGAGAAATTATAGGTCACTTTATTACCGACGTCTAAGGAACGTCTTTCCCTTTTATCAGATTCTCTGTGATTTCTTGGAGTTTCGATTATCCATTGGTACTTCTTCAAAAATATTCCATGGTACATGTTGTATTGTTGGTCGTATATCTAATCAATTTTGTTTTATACAGAAGCGTTTCTGAATTGGCCCGAGGAATTTTAATATCGGTATAACAACTAAGCGAGAATATCTAAATTTTAAAACCAGTATCTGAAGCTATAACATAAGGCTGCGTCATATTGCACGTCCAATGCTCGTAAATTAAGTCTCTGTCAGTTATATGATTAGAAATATTATTTCGTTTAATTCTAAATTTGTTTATATGAAAAAATAGTGATAAACAAGACCCATTTCTCCGTGATATCAAAACCGTTTAGCAATGATATCTGACTGATTGTTTACGCCGTTTAGATTTGACTTTTATAGACTTTGATCAACTTCCTTTCCCGATGGAATATGACGTACGGTAAATGAATTTCATGTCTTATCGTCATTAACAAATTGATAATCTTTTTCTAAACATGTTTAGTTCTTTCATCTAATGTGCTTCCAATTTATCTACGGAAAGTGGAATATCAACACAAATGTTCACACTTGTGAAACAAACAATCTGATTTATGATATATTTGTCAGGTGTCTGTGTGCTTTTACATACTCTATCCATTACAAAATTGAAACATGATCCCCGAGGTAGGTATATTAATGATATTATTAATTCAATAATAGAGCCTTATTACGATTATATATCTGTATGATAATTCGTTATACATACAAAATACAACAGGTTTGAAGAAGAAGAAGAAGAAGAAGAAGAAGAAGAAGAAGAAGAAGAAGAAGAAGAAGAAGAAGAAGAAGAAGAAGAAGAAGAAGAAGAAGAAGAAGAAGATGATGATGATGAAGACGATGATGATGACGACGACGATGATGATGATTGTGGCGCTGCAGATGATTAATTTAGACTAAATGAAAACGTTTATAAATGTGTTATATTAGAATTTCCAAAATTAAGTATTTGAAAAATTCTATTTTTGAAATTTTGAAAATTCTAATATATCAATTTTATACTGCATTTATACAAAAAAAACAACAACAATAACAATTAAGAGAAACATGCTTGTCAATAACTGCGATGTATCTTTGTCAACTACCAGGTTAGCTGTTGGTGAATTATGTCAGAAATGTGGACATAATTGACGCCTAGTGTCAATATCTAGCTAAAATCGAAAATATCGATTCAGTTTCTTTTGACCTTCTTTTCATTCAGTGTGATGTAAGCTGTTGGAAACACAGGAGCAGGTGGACGAAGATTTGTTGACACGCCCCCTTGAGACAAATCATCTACTTGTCATTATAGTTAGAGCTTCATTGTACACCATTGCGTGACCTTATCTCGTCTGTAGGTCAGTTCATTTACTTATGACACTTGTTTTCCAATACTAGTGTAACTGCAATGTGTAGGACGGTTAAGTGATGAGGTGATTTGAACACATCTATTAAATATTCTCTTTATAATATATTATAAAGAGAATATTTTCCTCAAATTTTATGGTCGGTATAATAGTCTTGTTTGCGATTTCTCTCTTTAAATAAGTGAAATGTTGAGCTACCTGTTCGATTGCGGTAGCTGAGACGTCTGTACCAATTGTGACGAGCATTCGTTCCTTACGTATTTCATTTTGATTTGACTGGATTCATGGCGGGTGTGACCGGTCGACAGGGGATGCTTAATCCTCCAGGGCACCTGATCCCACCTCTTGGTTTCTAGAGGTCCGTGTTTGTCCATTTTTATCAGATTTGTATCTATATCCTGGACATCCTTAAGATATATACATGTATTTTGGTATTTGAGATTTTTTTTTATATTTGTACAGAATCTTTTGTTTTTGCCTTAAGTTAAAGACTTACAAAAGTGAAACACAGCAACCATTATCTAACGTTTGTTATCAACATAAAACAACACAATTTGACGTTAGCTTAGATACAAGTAATACATTTTGTAAACATAAAAATCACACATACCAAAGTAAAAATATTTATAATGACCAGGATACATATCGTGTCGTTCCTGGCACCATAAACATGGTGAAGAATAAGAGTTACTTAAAGGGGCATAACTGTGTATACCGAAAAAAAAAATGTTTCGATTTTTTTCCTACTTTTACTACTTGTACTTGATGTACAAAAACAAATAAGAGCTATACATTTTCCAATATATTTTGTGAAAAAAATGTCAGGTCCAGTATGGTATGCATATACAATTATGTATTGCTGAATTAATCAATTGCAAGTGAAAAGGTGCCATACCTGCGTTTCGCAAACAATTTACACAAAGTATACAGGAATTTAGGACCTGTGTATGTCTTTGTTATTGTATATCAATGTAAGTGGTAAAAATCGAGTGATATGGTGCCGCACCCTATTTTAATATTTAATTCCCAATACAATAAACAATAAAATGTTAGATGACTTCAAACGCATTGCTTTTCCTCAGAAATATCAACAGTCTATCCTATGAATCTTAAACAAATTAAATCAACAGTTCGTCAACATGCGGCATGAAATTTAAAATTTTCATTTTATAGCTATACACCTAATATTAGCTATTGACTACTTGAGAAAAATATTTCGCTGGTAACATTTGTCTTTCTCGTGTTAACCAAAATAATCAATTTGAAATCTTTTTATCCAAGTAAGTTAATTCATATATAAAACGTAACCCGAGAGGCGACGGCAATGTGTGGACGAGAATAGGTACCCAGCTTAATCTCAGGGTCGTAGGTTCGAGCCCAGCGTTTGCGGTTCTCTTTTTAAACCAGTACAAAGTAAGTTATCTTGAGCATAATGTAATCTCGCTTGTCATGCGGATATCTATAGTCTAAACCGTACTTGGTTTGGTAGGTGGTTGCTGCCGAATAAATAAAAAGGATTGGCACTAACTTTTAATTTTGATACAGCTGTGTAGTAGGGTAACTATGTCAGTTACTTATCCATGCCCTAGAGAAATGAAATGAATCCTTTTTGTTCGAAATATTATTTATCCCCTACAGGCGTCCGATAAGGCACAGAGGCCATGTTTGTACTTTCAAGAACGAAGGTAAAATAATAGGAACATTTTATTTATCAGTCCGAAAGATGTATTTTGGACATTATCGTATTACTTCGTTTGGAATATCCACAAGTGACACGGAGCTTGAATTGCCATATATTTATTGGATTCCGAAGATGCACAAAAAGCCCTATAAACACCGATTCATTGCGGGGTCATCTAAATGCTCCACCAAGCCTTTATCTATTTTGCTCACCAAACGTCTTACAATTATAAAACAAGGTCTTCAGAAGTACTGTACAACGGCCTACTCAAGAAGCGGACTAAGTCAAATGTAGATCCTAAAGATTTCAAAAGAATTGTTGGAACATTTAAAATCTCCAAACTTCAAACATATTACAAGCATCAAGTCTTTTGATTTTTCGACCCTTTACACAAAAATTCCTCATCAAAAACTCAAAAACAGATTAACATCTATTATACAAAACTCTTTTGTATACAAAAAAGGAAATCGCAGATATAAATATTTAGTGTTAGGTCATGAAGAACCTTATTTTGTGAAGGAACACTCTGATTCCTATAACAAGTACTCTGAATACGATATTATCAAAATCCCGGGGTTTCTAGTAGACATCTTCGTGGTTTTTGAGGGAAAAGTTTTCCAGCAGAATGTCGGCATTCCAATGGGTACCAATTGTGCACCTCTCTTGGCTGACATATTTTTGTATTCATATGAAGCGGAATTTATACAGTCTTTGCTCTCCAAAGGAAACAAACAGTTAGCACCTCGGTTCAATTTTACTTACAGGTATATCGAGGATGTTCTGTCCATAAATAATTCAGAATTTCAGCTAGAGATCAGTGAGACGACAGAGAGCAACACATCCGCTTCTTACCTAGATTTACTCCTGTCGATTGGAAAGGACGGTCAACTTTACACATCCCTTTATGCCAAACGCGACGATTTCAATTTCCATATCACGAACTTCCCGTTTTTAAGTAGTAATATTCCATCTTATCCTGCCTATTGAGTTTTCATTTCACAACTTATATGTTATGCCAGGGCATGCTCTTCTAATGAATGTTTCATTCTGAAGGCAAAACGACTAGCCAATAAGCTTCTTACACATGGTTACGTTGTTGAACGCTTGGAATCGTCGTTTAAAAAGTTTTATGGTCGATACGGGGATCTTGTTAAACATTATGAAGTCCCCCTTTCAGAATTATTAGATAGTATTCTGGAGCACGGCCACAGACAGTGACTCCCTTTCATCAATCGTGCTTTTCACCGAACTTGACCTTATCACCAAACTTGACCTTTTTACCGAATTGGACTAGAAAGGTTTCCATGGAGCGTTTGCGACGGGTGTGGCATGCCAGGAGAAGACGCTGACTACTTCCGGACACCTAGTCTTATCCCGTTTGGGATTCGCAATTGTTCTTCATGTTGAGACCATTTACACATCTAATTCGTCGTGTTATAATGGACTTGAGTTTTGATTATTGAATGGTACTTCTTCAATTTTACTTGTACAGGAAGAAAAAAAAGCAACCAGGAAGTCGTTGACAGTTGTTCATATTCATTATAATAAAAATCAATGGGGTCTAACAGTACCAAAATTATTTCTATCGTAAGACTAATATTAGATTTCCTCGTACAAAATTGTTTTGATGACACATTAGACTATCTGATGAAAAGATATAGGATATACACTTTTTGCTCTTCAGTTTTTATTTTAATCATTTGTTGCTTTAAAATTTTGTAATTCATGATTAATTTTAATTAGACTATACAAACATTTTTTTGTTTTTGAATGATGTTTTACGCCGCACTCAACAATATTTCAGTTTATATGATATGGTGACGGCCAGTGGTAAATGGTTTTGTCGTTATTACTAGAATTTACGTGAAAACTCTTATTATATCTCTCACTTTATTGTTATAATATTTACTTAATTCATCTATTTCTCGTAATCCACGATATAGGGATGTAACATACAAATACAAAGTTAAGTACATCGCCATGTCATGATAAACATTTCAGGAAAAAAAACCAAACATAAATGTAATTGTTTCATTGGAATACGCATTTTGCGTTTATATGTTTATTGAATTTGCATATATTTTGTAAAAAGACCATTTTTTCAACAATATCTATAATTTTACTGCTTTACTCTTTCACAAAAGTATTTACTAAAATTTGTTTCTTTCTACTCGGGGTGGGGTGAGAATCAGTTTATTATATATATATATATATATATATATATATATATATATATATATATATATATATATATATATATATATATATATATATATATATTTAAATTCATCAACAATTTCGTTTTCATTATAAAGTTTACAAAAACTTTCATTTCTATTGATATTTGTCCAACACTCGGTTTTAATGGGAAGTTTATGATAGCAGGTTCGAACTCTGCACATTTTAACCCTTTGGTTATTACATGTATATAAAATATCTGAATATTCTGCAAAATCACAACTTTCGTTAAAGTGACTTTAGCTGTGCTAACCAATATATATATCTATTCGATTTTTCCTACTTTTATAAATTGTACTGGATGTACAGTTATAACAAATAAGAGATATACACAGGCATAACATATTTTTTTACTTATACATGTACATTTTGTGAAAATAAGATCAGGTCCAGTGTGGTATGCATATACAAATAATGTTGTTGATTAATCAACTGCAGGTAAATAATTGCCAAACATCGGTTTCCAAAGCAAGTTTCACAAAACATAAGAATTGAAGATTTTTCATGCTGTGTATATCTATTTTTGTTATTGTATATAAATCTAAGTAGTACCAAAGAAAAAAAAACATTAAACAGTGTGTAACGAAAGAATTTAGATCACTTTTCAACTTCCGACTTCGATTAATATAAAAATTGATCATGGAATATACATTTAACTTTGCTTTTCACACATATTTGTCAGTTTATTCTTGATATTCCCACCCAAATCTCCATAGACGATAAAACTTAGTGTGGTTTTCTTTAAGTTTACCTTAAAAAAAACATACAATAGTTATTTACAACATTTTAGCTGAACTCTTTCTATGATATCTACGTACAATTAAGTACAACAATACTGAAGATTATCATGATAGAAAACTAAAATATGACGATCTTTCAATTTTTAAAGCGATATGAGCTGTCGTAGGTAAAAAGAAAATACATGTTCATTTTATGTATTTTATCTTATATGTATTCCAAGGAGACTATCTGGTGGTTAGAATAACAAATGCATGTGTAAAATTGCAACAATCTTGCCAAACGTAACCCGTAAAAACAGTTAACGTTTGTCCGCCATTACTTTGAGCATTGCAAATTAACTTTCGGCAATTTTTACGAAGATTACCGAGTGTCCAATAAACACGTGCTATTTGCAGTTAATATACATTCTATTCTTCATACCCTTTGCGTTTATTTTCGTACATCATCATTTCATACCTTAATCAGGCAAAGTTGGTCTTTTTCGTCGTTTCAAAACATTTGTTTCTGAAATTGTCCACGTGCCGGGTATATCAGGTGATCTCGACTCATTTTAACTCGTCTCATTGTATTCTCGATTTTATCATTCTTGAAACATATGATCATGAACTGGCCAATTCCACCGGACTTGGCGATACGATTGTAAAACATGAAATACGCATACTTTCACAGTTATATTGTTTTGATTTTGTCAAAGTCAGCATTCAGGGTAACATTAAAGACTGCATAAATTTCTTTTAGTGACCTGATATATTTATTTACATATTCATCCGATTTTCTTTAGGTATTTAAAATAGCGTTGGAAAGCATATATTTTACATAATGCATGCACTTTCCAATAAAAATCACGTCCTGTATTTTAAAAGTAAATATAGTCTGAGCGCGCAAAGGACCGATATTCCCTGTCCGAATTACGAAGTACATTTGATCTGTAAGGTCATTGCATACGCAAATACAGCTGGATTTTTTTAGGTACGGGAAAACGTAAATTCTAATAAAACAATAACTTCGATTAGAAGTTCTTTTACAACGTTTCACGTGTTTGATAATGTATTTGAACACACATTTTACCATATCATCGACTATATGTCAGGAGACAAAAATAATCATTGTGACAGCTTATATCGCTTTAAAGGTATTGTTTGTTAGATTGTAATTTCTGGCTTCAAAATGTCATTTTTTGCATTAAATATCTGCAGTGATAATATGACGAGATTATGATAATTACATCAACGAAAACAAATACAAATAAACAAGAATGTACACGATTCCACCATTTCTTACATCTATAGATTATATAGGGTAGTAACAATGTGCTAGTTCCTTTTTCAAATTGTGCGCATGAAAGTGATAGTGCAGATCAAAATCGTATTTTTTTCTCCATTGAAAAATGATGGGTATTTATGTAAAAAAGAAAGTGAAATAATGTTTCCGTGTCGAAAAATAATAATAACGTGTACAACTGGAAATTTATTAGATTATTCCGTATTAAATTTGTTACTTTTCGACATCTTTGTTTATTTCGGGTGGAGTCAAACTAATAACATGAAGTGAACTCGTGACAAGTCGAGGTGTTGTCTTCCTGGACAATAATTCAACGAAGCCACATTTCACATGTTTAGGCCTCAAAATACAGTGAAACGCTTATATCTATGACAAAATATTTTAAATAATTTTTTTATAAATTTCAGATTTTACCGCATTTTAAACTCAATCAAAATTTTAATTAACAAATAGACAATAACACTTTAAATATAGATATAATTATACGAACAATGCAATAAATGATGAAATGTTAGTAGAAACATATTACGATTGAAAAAAACTATAGTTTTACGAAATTATATGAAATTTTGAGAAATAGTACATTAGAATTAAAATTGAATTAATGTGGACCGTTGCTGTCTTTAGTTGTGCAACATGCACCTTGCAGTTGTGTATGAAATCTAAAACATTTTCACCTTTTAAAAGCCATGGATCCTATTATTTGTATCCATGGGCCCTATCATAATTGTTTTGTATCTATATAAACGAGAAAGAAGTTATAAATGCATAAACTGCCAAGGCTTCTTGTGGGTGGACCAAAATAAATGTCAATTAAATTGAACAAAACACTTGATATTGATAAGTTGACATAAATATTTTTGTTCGGTCTTTCTCTTGGGTAAAAATTACCAAGTTATCAGCGAGAAATATATCTACAAACAAGGGAAGTTACCTTTTATATAAAAATTAAATTCACGGGTAAAGCAATACCGTAATAAAATAGGCGCCCGGCTAGCTCAGTCGGTAGAGCACGAGACTCTTAATCTCGGGGTCGTGGGTTCGAGCCCCACGTTGGGCGAAGTATTATTTTGAATCTTCAGGCAACAGTCTATGTTTTGAACCATTTTGTCTTTTATGAAAATATGATCAATAAATATATAGGTCAACCAAGATAAATTGGCAAATGTTCAAACACAACGACTCTAGACCGAAAATAGCTCAAATCCAGTTCTAGAAAAGTAAATCTATACTGTTATAATAAATTATTTATCAAAGTTACCCCTACCTATATATATGACTTTGATGCTATAGTGGTAGAGCGTTCGACACGTAATGTGAAGATCCCGTAACTATAACTTCAAAAGGGAGTCGTTAATAATTGAAAGACAAACGCAAAGTGACGCATTTTAACTTTTACATTAATTTAAGCAATACACTTTTTCATATAAAAAATATCAGATACTAAAGTATAAATCAATAGAATGTCCATGACATAGATACAAATCCGATAAAAATAGACAAACACGGACCACAGGAAACCAATAGGTGGGATCAGGTGTCATGGAGGAGTAAGCATCCCCTGTCGACCGGTTACACTCGCCGTGAGTCCACAGTCAAGGCCAATGAAATACGTGAGGAGTGAATCCTCGTCACAATTGGTACAGACATCTCAACAACCGCCAACGAAAAGGCAACTCAACATTTCACTTAGTGAAACAGAATAATCGCAAACAAGATTATTATACCGATCGTAAAATTTGCGGAACGTTGACATTAAACGCGGTTTTTGATATCCCTGTGTCAATAATTTGTCAGTGAGTAGTTTACCTCTGTATATGAAATCTTCATATGTTGTACATGCCCCGGCATATCGGATCATTTGTGAAATATAAACTCCATATGCGGGTGACTGAGGTATATTACTACTTAAATGTGGAAAATTTACGATGGGAAAGCAGAAATCGTCGCATTTGTCGTATAGCTTAGTTGCTAATTTCCCGTCTGTGTCTATATTAAGTAAAATGTCTAAGTATGAAGATATATTATCAGAAAATTATAGGAGACTCTAAAAAGTGCATTGCTATACCACAAGCCGAGGTAGTACAAAAAGCAATAGGACGTCTTTAGGGGGTTGCTATCAATTGGAAGACAAATGCGGATTGATACCTTTAATTGCTAGTATCATCAACATTTTTGTATTTGAATGACACGCTTGTTTGTATAATTTTGTGCATTATTTAGAGTTTGACACAAAACCTAGGCAAAATAAATTATAAAAAGGAACTTATTTGTGATTTTGAAACTTATGACGCTTAATCATTTAATAATGACATTTTTTTCGCACTGATGTGAATGCGATATATTCCAACGAACTATAAACTTTCAGACACTACAGAATCTTGGACATACTGGTATACCCAGCAAATTGTTCCGGGGTCTTTCCTCTGCCATTTGAAACAGGCCACCAGTACATAACTGAAAAAAATTGATGTGGCGTAAAACACTATTCAGCAAAGATAGATATTGAATGAAATATATTTAGATATGTATATCGACCATACAAGAAACAAAATACGTTTGAAATTAACGTCACCTCATCACTTTCGAGACTTTGACCCAGTAAACCTTGTCGGAATTTTTAAAGTGAGTTCTATTTGTCATCAATTTCATTGTAACATACATACACTTAGTCATCATATTTCCTTTTTGTCGCGGAATGTATCACAATAGATATTAATTACTCACTGAAAGAAAGTAACCGATAAACACGTGAAGATAATTGCTTTAAACTTTATTGGAGATAAAATCAAAATGAGTGAAAATGTTGATACATCTATCATAACTGGAGGGACTTCCACGTCTGGATGTTGAGATAAAATTGTTAAAACATTACCTCAGCTGACATTAAAGGCGATATAAGATTTAAAACACTATAAAGGATATGACACTTTATTAGAGTTAAAGGGGTATTAGCTGTCTTTTTTCAAAACAATATTTACCTTTTTTATCACTTCTCGATTGATATACAATAGCAAAAAGGAAAAATCTACACAGGCATAAAATTCTTAAATTCCTATATATTTTGTGAAATTATTTGAGAAAATATGCATACCACACTGGACCTGACATTATTTTCACAAAAGATATGGGAATAAAAGAGTTTTTAAGCTTGTGTATAGCTCTTATCTGTTATTGTACATCAGTATAAGAAGAAAAAGTAGAAACAATATTTTTTCAGCTAATGCCCCTTTATTAAGTTATGAGAAGTTTAAAGTCATTAAAATGTAATAATATACATACACGTGTGTGTGTGTGTTACGCGTGGCACGTGTGTGTGGTTACATATTTTCGATCCCGAAAAGTTTTATTTGACGTTCAATATCAATAAATAAGGATATACTACTAAAATGTTAATTCAACTGAAACTTAAGAATATATTTATTATAGAAATATATTTTGTGACAACTTCCAATATAAATCCTTTCTATTTCACCTGTAATATTGTGCGATGTGATTTTGACCACCCAAAGTTATGCAGAGAGGAAATGATCCTGGTGGATTTATTTTTTGTTTGTTTATTGTTGTTTAACGTCCCACTCAAAAATCTTTCACTCATATGGAGACGTCACCAAATGCCGATGAAGGTCTTCAAATTCTGGCCTATGCTTGGCACTTACGGTCATTGAGCAGCGAGGGTTCTTTAACGTGCCAACACCTACTGTGACACGGGACCTCGGTTTTTACTGTCTCCTCCGAAGGACAGCAAACCAACCTGCCGCCGACTGGACTCACGACCTCACGATCAAGAGCGCGCTACCGACTGAGCCAGGTCGGCTCTCCTGGTGGATTGATTTTTCATTTAATGGAAAAGTTAAGGTGATTAAATCTGTAGTATTTTGCAAGTTATATTGTTAACAGTCGAGAAAATTTAAAGGGAGGGATCAAATGAGAAAGAGAGTTTCCTTTGGGACGGAGTACTCATTGTTGTAATCAAGTAAAATTTTAAAAAAAATGAAACGACAACCTATTATATAGATTACATTTCTTTTTATCTAAAATCTTTATTGTTCAGCACAGGGTACTGATGTGACCAAGACTAAATATGCATGGAGTGACATTGACCTGGAACTTAATTGATTAGCAATAATACCAATGGAAAAAAATGTATGCCCGTTAACAGTAAATTGCGAAAAATATTTGTTTTGCTTTTCTACTAAATAAGTCCCAGTGAAAGTGAAGTACATTTCAAATTACTTTGGTTATCATAACCTATACTGTATGTTGTCTTTTTATTTTGTTGTAGTGGTAGTGTACGCCGCCACATTGGGCAATTTTATTATCTATACCGTGGCGACCAGTTTTTGATATTTAATTTTAAGACATGATATTCGTAAAAAAAAACAAATCTCCATAAATAGATTAGGTTTAAGCGAGACTCGAACCTGGAATACGCGCCGACTGGAGCTGAAGGACTTGTATGATTACAAACATGACGCTTTCATTTTCCATCAAGGAGATAAAGAATTGGTATAGCCTAAAGTAATAATGTTCTATGGTACGGACAGGAATTTAGAGCACATAGAAAAGAAAATAATATTTCGTTTCAGCTGTAAAATTGTTTTTCAAAATCTAGTGAAAAATTCTTTAGAAATTACCGGAATCCCATAATTATTAGTTCTGGTGAGCTGTTTGCAATTTACGAGCATTTTAAAGACATATCCATTGTTCACGCGTAATTTCTTCGGCAAACAACTTTCTAACTGATCCATGAGAAGAGTATGCATGCTATCCACGCTTATTTCAGAAGAGTGCACGTGTTTTAGTTGATAGACGTTCAGTTTACAAGGCAAAAGAAAATTCTGTGACGTTAATCTCTTTAACAGACGAAGTGTCTTTGTTTTCAATGCAGTAGTTCTCTTCCTCTCATAGTCTATTTGCCTAGTACAATACTCTCTAGAAATATTTTGAAACAACCTTCAGTTTTCAACTATATAAAGATTTGGAAGACATATTTGAGTTTTCAATATGTAGAAAGATTTGGAAGACAGTTCGGAGTTTTTATTATGAGTAATATTACGGTTTGAAGTACATGTGTATAGAGTTTTAGTAATAATATATCTTATATGCATTTTATAATTTATATTATCTAATTTTATTCCATGCCAGCTTTATACAGAATTGATAGGAACTTTAACGTTGGTTGTATGTGGTGTTAGAAGGACTGTAACAGAAATGAGATGGAAACACGTCCATACTGTACGTGTACTTATTTTAGCGATATTCTTACATAAGCTCCTTTCGCGGTCATTGCGTAAATTCAATAACAGCGCTAAAAGTTCTCCATCCTCTCATTCTGTATACACGACAAATCTAATGAAATTCATTGCGCGAATTTAAGATTGCGCTAATAAGTCTATATCCTCTGAGTATATGAGTGCGCTAATTTAAATACACATAGAGTATTCTAGATACGCAAACAAAGCATATCCTTTTGTAATTTTTTCTTGTATTATCTTACTTCAAGATACTATCGAAATGATAAAATGTCAGATGATTGTAGACAAGTTTTTATGTTGGGTCATATAGTTTACACATTTTCTATGTGTAATTCAGATGTTCATAGATTGCATATTGTATAAGGTATAAATACATTTGACTCACATTGTACCAATATGAAAAAGGTATGATTCTCTCTCTCTCTCTCTCTCTCTCTCTCTCTCTCTCTCTCTCTCTCTCTCTCTCTCTCTCTCTCTCTCTCTCTCTCTCTCTCTCTCTCTCTCTCTCTCTCTCTCTCTCTCTCTCTCTCTCTCTCTTTCTGACACTTAAATTGTGAAACCTGTTCCTTTATTCATACGAAGCAGACTTCATTCTGAAACTGCTGAATCAAAAGAAGAAAAAGGTAGCGGTGTCCTTTAATTTGACATTTAGATATATCGACGACGTTTTGTCAATTAATAATGACAATTTTCATACATATGTCAATGCGATATATCCCAGCAAACTAGAAATTAAAGATACAGCAGAATCAAGCACACACGCTTCATACTTAGACATTTTACTTAATATAGACACAGACGGGAAATTGGCAACTAAGCTAAAACGCGACGATTTCGGCTTTCCCATCGTAAATTTTCCACATTTAAGTAGTAATATACCGCAGTCACCCGCATATGGAGTTTATATTTCACAAATGATCCGATATGCCAGGGCGTGTACATATGAAGATTTCATATACAGAGGTAAACTACTCACTGACAAATTATTGACACAGGGATATCGAAAACCGCGTTTAATGTCAACGTTCTGCAAATTTTACGGTCGGTATAATAATCTTGTTTGCGATTACTCTGTTTCACTAAGTGAAATGTTGAGTTGCCTTTTCGTTGGCGGTTGTTGAGACGTCTGTACCAATTATGACGATGATTCACTCCTCACGTATTTCATTGGACTTGACTGTGGACTCACGGCGGGTGTGACCGGTCGACAAGGGATGCTTACTCCTCCATGACACCTGATCCCACCTCTTGGTTTCCAGAGGTCCGTGTTTGTCCATTTTTACCGGATTTGTATCTATGTCATGGACATTCTATTGATTTATACCTTGGTATCTGAGATTTTTTATATTTCTACACAAAAGTCAACAGTGTAAATATTCCGGAAACATTGCAATTGACGCAGCACATTGCGTCACCCATACAAACGCTTAGTTATAAAACGTTCTTATTGTCTTACCACTAAGTTTAAATCATAATATGAACTGTCAATTCTCGATAAACCGCCATTTTTTGTTATTCAGAATTTATGGTGGTATATCGATTATGGCGTTGAAGTCCATTTTGAGATCTTTGGAAAAATCTTTTGGAGTTATCGTTCTTTGATACCATAGATATATCTTTAATGAACAGAAAACAGGACAACAGTTGTTCATATTAAGTAATTATCTTGTTTATTTAATTCTTCAATTACCTGGTCTTACTACTGCTCCCTGACGTTACACTGGTCATCTATAGTGACCAATTAGCAGATACATTTACCACGATCACATTTGGCGGTATATTGAGATTTCTAACATTTTTTGAATTTACGTTTTATCGAAGAATAGAGTAGTGTATGACGATAATGAATTTGGTATTCTATAGATAATTTTATATAGCAGGAAAAACGTTCCTGAAAAAATATGAAAATGGCGAGGAATCGATGGCGATAAGTCGAGAATTGACTGTACTAGTAACGGAATATTCGAAAGCTGACGGGTAATAAATCCCGTCACGTCGTCTAACGATGCATGCTTAGGTTAATACCCTGTTATATAACATATTATGTTTAGCTCTTCTCTTACCTAGAAATGCAACTCGTTAATTTTAGGAGTTTGTTCCAAAAAGAATTACATACTGTTAAAAGAAAGATGTTCTGTAAAAGTCATTTCATGGTTTTGCCTACTTGAACGAATGAATCTCTTCTTTCATCGTGATTAATGCCGAGGAGCAACATAATTATTAACTTTTAAACATAATATTTTTGTTTTGCAGTATTATTTACACAGACGTATATTGCTTTAGATCTTTCCGTCTCAATATTGCACAGCTAAATCCGCCTTCATTTTGACATTTATTATTTTGTTTTGAGTCAATTGGAAACAATCGCTTCGTCGGAACTGTCATGGGTTTCAAGTATATATTAGACAGTGCGTAGGTTGTTATGTTTTATTTATGTGCTCTGCTCATCTATCTATCTATCTATCTATCTATCTATCTATCTATCTATCTATAAAGCTATCTATCTGTCTGTCTGTCTGTCTGTTTGTCTGTCTGTCTGAGTGTCAAATTCGAAAGGAAACAAGCGAAAGGTTCATCGATTGAGTTAAGTGCAGATCGAATTCTGCGACATGGAAATGTTCGAATTCAAACGTTGGTGTAGTTTTTTTCTGGTTGTCGGAGTCGTATGCTTACCTCCAAGAATATTTCTCATATTGTATATATCTATCATCTATCTATCTCCCTGTCTGTTTTTCTGTCTGTCTGTCAAATTTGAAAGGAAACAAGCGAGAGGTTGAGTTAAGTGCAGTCGAATACTGCGACATAGAAATGTTCAAATTCAAACGTTGGTGTAGTTTTTTCTGAGAATCATAAACTGTCAATGTTGTTGTTGTTGTTATGATTAGAACTTTAAAATCTTCAAAATAAACTACTTCTAGTACATCTCATACACTGAGAATCATAAACTGTCAATGTTGTTGTTGTTGTTGTTATGATTAGAACTTTAAAATCTTCAAAATAAACTACTTCTAGTACATCTCATACACTGAGAATCAGAAACTTGTTGTTATCATCTTATGCGTTTAGATTTACGAAAACAAATCATGTATATCCATGTAACGTAGGAAATTGATTGATGTCATTGTCACTGTATCACTGCAACTGCCTGTGTGCAATAAATGTAGGTCTATACAACATTACACACACTCGGAGACCAACACAGTATTTTAAATATGTGTGTAACTTTCTTTTCTAATGATGCTTGCAGATTTCGAACGTGCCTCCCAGTTTTGAGGAGAATTATAACCAGTATTTAGGAGTGACAGCAATTGACACGGGATTTCCGGTACATTTCACGTAAAGAATGGAATATCTATGGCAACATATTGCGCTATTCCAGATCACACAAAAACAGTATATTATGACCGTTTAGACAATATATTTAACTGAAAAAATACGTGTTAACGTGTGAGAGTTTCAAGTCTGAGGTTTTGATTTTTAAAAACATGTACATGTACAAAGTACATGTACGTATTTTAATGACTGGGTGTGCAATTGACATTATAATTAATATATACATGTATGATATTGCAAAATCACTGGCGAAAGAGAACAGAAAGGGGAAAGGTGGATAGGAATTTGTAAATTCTATAAAGATTTTGATTTTAATCGACACGATTTCTGTGACGGGGACCGTTGGCATTAAAAAGTTTTACCAAGCCAATCAATCATTTTAGCATTAAACACAAAACATAGGCACTGGTTGACACAACGATACTGATCAACCCAGTTGTTGTGGTTGTTACCAACCCGGTTGTTCTGGTTGATGCCAACCCAGTTGCTTCTGGTTGTTACCAACCCAGTTGTTTCTGGTTGTTACCAACCCAGTTGTTCTGGTTGATGCCAACCCAGTTGTTTCTCCACCCGAGAGGTAAGAATCACTGATGATATTGCAAAATCACTGGCGAAAGAGAACAGAAAGGGGAAAGGTGGATAGGAATTTGTAAATTCTATAAAGATTTTGATTTTAATGGTTTTTCTCAAATAACACCCCGGAATAAAATAGAAATACAAAATCAATATGATCTTGGTAATTCATGTTTTCGCTTATTGTCGTGCGCAGAGATAAACCTTACCTGCCTGAAAGTTTAAAACCGGGATTTGACTTTAATCTAGAATCTAATACTTGTAATACAAATTGTCTACACCGTTTAAAAAAATCAATACGTGTGCACAGACTCAAGCTTTTTCTGCATCTCTATCCTATCAGCGTTTTGTCTAATCCCAAGATATAATCACCACATATAATATAAAAGTCGCAGATACCAAGGTATTAATCATTAGGATGTCCAGGATATAGGTACAAATCTGGTAAAAGATGGACAAACACGAACCTCTTGAAATCAAGAGGTGGGATCATGTGCCATGGAGGATAGTTTTATATACATTAACTATTGTAAATAATTTATTTTGTATCAAACCACTACACGTTTATTTATTTATGGCTATTAATATGTTTGAATTGGATACGTACGAGGCGTTTGTAAAAAGGTGACTCCAACCCTGAAATATTCTATAATACATATGTTTGTGATAATAAAATTCTAAGTTGGATAAAAAAATTGTTTACACTAAGAGATTGAACTAGTAATGTGGTACCATCGACACGATTTCTGTGACGGGGACCGTTGGCATTAAAAAGTTTTACCAAGCCAATCAATCATTTTAGCATTAAACACAAAATATAGGCACTGGTTGACACAACGATACTAATCAACCCAGTTGTTTCTGGGTGTTACCAACCCGGTTGTTCTGGTTGATGCCAACCCAGTTGTTTCTCCACCCGAGAGGTAAGAATCGGAACACCATCGAATTGGACTTTCACATTCTTACGACGTGGATTGGCATTTCCCTTTCCACTTAATCTACCCATGTTTAATTATTTTTCTCCCGTGTTTAAAGTACGGAATACACGTAAATAAAATAAAGTCTACATTTTAATGCACTGTTTAAGTGTGACATCGTAGCGCGGGTAGCTTGTCTACACCCTAGGGTGAGGCCGAAGAAAACCTGGTTTAGCAAAATGGTATATAGGCCTGTTCAAGGTGAGGGAAATAACATTTCCATTTTTGTCTATGGCATTTAGTAACATTTTATAAATTAGTAAGCAACCATGTGGATAGATATCATTAGCAATGGAAAATCATTTACAGAAATTCGACAAATTGTTTTGAAAACGAAAGAGAGAACTGAAAAACGAGAAATTACCATCCTCAACGATGAAACGATAAGACCACGCGAAGAATGTGTGTTGAAATAATCAAGCAATTTTCAGCTAAGACAAGAAATTTAATTACTATATTATGTACCGTTTTTCTCTATTATTCCATCCACTTCTTAAAGAGATCGTTAACAAAACAAACAATAACAGGATGTTATTAAATGTGAATGAGTTATGTTGTTATTTTTGCCCGCTGTTCTACTGGTTTCACAATTAACACGTATTACAAAACATAGATTTTTTTCTCGTTCCGCTTGTAGACTGCAGTGGTGTACACATCAGTCATGGCACCAATTATACAACATAAGCTCAGATAAAGTTACTCTTTTTTATGACTGAACATCGTGTAGATGTCTTCTTCCATTTATTTGTTGAGGCTTGATTTTTAAGTGTTTACAGAAAAATGAAAAAAAAAAACATTGAGAAAACGAAGGAACGAAAATAAAATCATCTTCATTGCTAAACAAAGATGAAGAAAACATATATATCATGGTTACACAAAATCGTTTTTTGAATTATTGCTTTAAAGGGGGATTAGCTGTGTTTTTTCTCAAAAAATTGTTTTTCCTTCTTTTACGTCTTTTAGTGATATACTAAACTATAATAAAAAGAGATATACACAGGCAAAACAATCTTAAATTCCTATATACTTTGAGAAAATTCCTGAGAAACACAGATCTGGCACTTTTTCAATTGCAATTGATTAACTCAACCTTACTATTTCTATATGAATACCACACAGGACCTGACTTTATTTTCTCAAAATATATAATAATATAAGATTTTTTGCGCCTGTGTATAGCTCTTATTTGTTATTGCACACCAAATACAAGTAGTAAAATTAGGGGGAAATGGAAATAATTTTTGGGGGTAGACACAGCCCTTTTAATGGTGTTTTACACAATATCAACAATTTAGTTATATGGTTTCATCTAGTTTTTAATAGTGAAGTAGAGAAAAACCCGGTTACAATGCACCCGGGACTAGACAACCGCAAGTAAACGGGCAAAATTTCTAACAAAATCAAAATTCCAGAGGGGCAACCATGGGAGATATCAATCCTTTTCAATGTTGATTTATTTTAAAACAGTCTCTTTTCAAACAGCAAAACACAGATTTATTCGCTTGCTATTCATTTTCATACTTTTATTCTTTAAATGTTTATATTTTATTCGTAATTCTAGAGTTAGGTTAAGGTCACATGCATAAGCACTGCAGTGAACTTTGACGTCAGTTTACTAATATAACACCATTTTATGTTAGGTCTTGTATAACACTACAGATAAAGATATTTCTTATCTGAATAAAGTTTTAATGTAACTTTGTGGAAATTGATACTAATCTGGGCATCTCCGTGGCCGAATGGTGATAATATCGCATTTTAAACCATGAAATCTCTCAGACCTGCTGGAACATAAGCTGGTTTTGCGATAAAAATAGACAGGTTACTCGTAGAAGGCCGATGGTCTCTCCCTGAGTACAATATAAAAGGGTCCTCGCCCCACTAACAAATGCAGGCCGCAACCATATACTTGGCATATATTTTTATGACATCATATCATGTATAGAGAAAATGCTGCTTCAAAAATTTCAATATGCCACTGAAGTCATTTGGAATTTAATGTCTCGATCTTACTTCAAATGTTCTATGGGGACTTGTTTTACTGAAGAAAAGATTTGCATGCCAGATCTCTTTACCGATGACAATTTCTTTTACACACTTTAGAAAAGTAATATATGAAGTATGTCCTTAAATGTCATTATTTGGAAGATATATTTGCCAATATGGAAGTGATGTTTGCCTATAGCATTTTTTGGTCAGGTTATGAATTTATAATTTGCTTCTAATTTCTAATTGATCAGCGAAACGAATCTCTGCAAAATATTGTTTGTTTTAACCATGTTCCCGTATTCTGTATATGTTTTGTAATTAGTTAAAGATGGCATTAGATCTGTTTTTTTTACTTCATAAAATATTTTTCGTTTTTACTTCTTAGATGGATATGCAACAATAAAAGATATACACAGGCAGAACAATTCTGAAATTCCTATATATTTTGTGAAAAATGCTTGAGAAACCCAGGTTTGGCACTTTTCAATTGCAACTTATTACTGTTTGTATATGGATACCTCAATGAATCTGACGTCATTGTCACTAAATTAACACGAATATGATTGTTTGCCTGTTCGTAGCTTTTATTTGTTATTGTACATCAAGTACAAGTAGTAAAAGTAGCAAAAAATCGAAACAATGTTTTTGGTAAACACAGCTAATGGCCCCTTAAGGAATATACTTTTAAGAAATGAAACCAAAATCTCACCTTACGCCAAGATACCCCACCAAATATCAAACAAGAAAATTTATGACATTCCAATATATCACTTTGGTACTATGTTTATAATATGATATCAAAACAACGTCTGGATGTGAACTTTGAAATCGTAATGGGTAAACTAGTGAGTAAATATTCATTCGAAAATAACTTTTTCTTTCACGTGGATAACGAAATATAAAACGGACATACTTTTTACATGTCATATTTCACGTTTTAGGACAGACCATGCAGATTTAAAATCATTGTTTACATCTCAAATGAAATGAAGAAGTATTGGCTGTAAAATCGTCTATACTGGTTGTAACAAAGATTCATTTCTCACTAATTTCATTTTAATTTCCCCGTGGTTTCACGGTGGGAGTGACCGGTCAACAGGGATGCTTACTCCTTCCTTTCACCTGATCTCACTTCTGGATTTTCAGAGGTATGTGTTTGTCCAATAGTCATCATTTGTATATTGTATCCTTAAGATTTATACCATGGTTTCTGTGAGTATTTTTTTTCATATTTTGATGGCAAATACAAAAAATACCTTACTGTTCGGAAGTCCAAACTTCTGTGTTAGTTTTCATTTACAAATGTCTTCAAGTGTTTCATCTTTTAGTCGCAATGATGGATATAGTTATGAGGAATATTCACGACTTAGGTGTCGGGGAATGTCTGAGAGAAAATTTTGAGAATAAAAATAGGAATAAGTGTATCTCATATATTTTATTCTGCAAAAATGACAATAATTAGATTTCTTTTACACAGATATAATTATAAATTCCTTAAGAATGTGTATTATATAACCTGCTAAATAACCTCTTTACATGAGGGATGTTTGATGATTCGTGACTGACATTTGGGGTTCAGAAGACAAGTTCGCAACATTCCCCAATATATTAATATTCTTTTCCTGTTCTGAATTCTCCGAAGCATTTCAAAAGAATAAGTATGAAATGTGTTGACATGCCACTACAGTACAAACTATAACCAGGAACTTATTAAACAGCCCCGCTCCCAAGAATGTTAGATACCATTCAGTATCACGACCATATACAGTGACTACCTGTCGCCAGTCAGATCCAAAACTAACTCATGGTTTTTCACAAAGCTTGACATTGTCACCGAGCTCGAGATATTACATGGGTCATTTGCGATTGGTGTGGCATGCCGACATGGGACGCTGACTCCTTCCGGACACCTGACACATTTGTGCGGGACTGTTGTTTCTATTAGTGACGGAATGACACTACAAGACGATATCCCGCGCTAATGTCATTTCAGCGGGAAGATTGTGTAGAGTTACGTTCCATCACCATTGGAGATACTAGCACCGTACAAAAGTTATCGGTTGTCACGTGGTACATGAATCAGTCTTATTGTTCGGTACGTTGAGACCTTTATGGTATCCAGTTTGTCATATTCTTACGGAATGAAGACGTTTATACATTGTTTTCCCTGTTTCCCTGTTTTTGTACCTTGGGGACTTGATGTAAGCAGATTAAAAAGAACAGTGAGATATTCACAGAACATAGATATACCACACAAAGTGAAATAACAGACTGATTTATCATACCATTACAAAAACTGATACGTGACCTGATTGTTTGTGGCTAATAACTCCTATAGACAAAATCACTCATCTTATTTAAACAATTACAGACCTTGAAATAGGTCGTTATCGAATATATCAACTGAATATATGTATTCCCTAGGATGATATTATATCTTCCTGGGTTGATACATTATTATATCAACCGATAATTGTACAGTGTTAATTAAAACAAATTAAAGACCATAGAATGTCTTAATGTGGATGCTTCCTTCATTGCATCTGATCCCATTTCTGGATTTCCAGAAGTCGGTGTTTTTTTCCATTCCTTACATTCTGTTTGTGCCTTGTCGTAATCGTAAAATTATATCTTGGAACTTAAGTTTCTTATATATGGATTAGTAAATTTAATTAGCATTATTATGTTGCTGTCTCCGGTTTGAAATTGGTCTAATTTGTTAAGTCGTTCTTGGAATACCGAGTCACATTTTTGTGAAAGGATCTAAAGCAAAACACACGCTTTCCAGCGATTTTTGTTTTTCCTGTTTTAACATCCTGTAGGTGTAAATCATAAAAGAGTTCTAAATGAACAAAAATGTCAGCAAAATCATATATTTTCGCGCCAATTTCATCTAAGAAAATAAATGAAATACAAGAATTTCATAGTTCAACGAAAACACCAATTACCATCAGGCAAACAAGATTTTTTCTTGGTCGTTATGTAGATGAGTTAGGTATGGGCCATTAATCAGAAGATTTAACATCTAGCAGGTTACTACACGTGCTTTCTTCACGCGCGTGGCACTTGTCGCGATGAAAAGCTCACAGCAGATGTGGTTTGTTAAAGTAATAAAGGGAAGATTAATTATTTCCACAAAGTTTGAGTGATGACGGTTCTATAACTCTCTTGAAGTCTTCGGTCTTTTTCTCATACGTAAATCAGTAAAGAAAAGATATCTTGTGGCGAGTTGTTAAAATGTCCATTATTGGCTTGCTTCTCCTTTTACCCGTCGTCATTCTGCTGCTGCTGCTGCTGATATCACTACTATTACCATTGCTACTACTACTACTGCCACTACTACTGCTACTACTACTACTACTACTACTACTACTACTACTACTACTACTACTACTACTCCTACTCCTCCTCCTCCTCCTCCTCCTCCTCCTACTACTACTACTACTACTACAACTACTACTGCTACTACTTCTACTACTACTACTACTACTACTACTACTACTACTACTACTACTACTACTACTACTACTACTGCAGCTACTGCTACTACTATTAATAATAATAATAATAATAATAATAATAATAATAATAATAATAATATTGATAAAAATAATATTAAAAGTAATAATAATAATATTTATAATAATAATAATAATAATAATAATAATAATAATAATAATAATAATAATAATAATAATTAAATAGTCACATGTCAAATTCAAATGAAGTAAGTGAGGATAAAACCCTGGTCACAATAGGTATACTAGACATTTCAACAACGGCAATCGAACAGGAAACCTAATCTTCACAATTTTTTAAATGATACAATCAATATTATCGATGAGGTAACTCAACCTTTTGTTTCGACAGTATAGCTCTTTTATACAACCATATCTTCATTAGGATCGTAGTTATCCACGCAGTTTTATTACTGTTATTTTTCAGTTTTGATGATGGAAACGATGATCAATTGATATTTATGAATTTTGGCGAAAGAAAGTGTGAATTGCAGTATTTTCTCAAACGGTTGTCTTGGTTGTTGTAACTCTAGAGTACAATTCCATATATCTCTGTTCTTTAATTAATAGAACTGTGCAATGGTTTGCTTTGTCTACAAGTAATATTTATCTTTAACACAAACAAATACAATGCCGACAAACACACCAGTATACACATACTCACACACACACACACAGACATACACACACACACACACACACACAGACACACACACATATGTATATGGACAGTTATGAAAATATATATTGTTTCGAAATGTAAGCTGACAATTAAAAAACCACATAGTATTTATGAGGGATATCAAACAAAATATCGTGACTGACATGCTGCCCGTAATAATCACCGGATGGAGCAGAATAGGTCTCATGCCGGAATCAAATCTAAATAGAATGAAAAGGGTAAATAGCAAATGTAGCATAGTTTTGAAACTTGTTGCACTAACCTAATTGTATATACATTTAGCAACCCTTAATTCACGCAGATTAGATTTGTGGTGTAAGTTTAAATAATAATGTTCATACAATTTATTTATATTTCATATTATCTGTTTCACTGGAATTAATCAATTAATTCTTTAATTTGGGTTACAATTTCCTACCTTGTTTATTTTGATAATTGTTATGAATTTTGTCAGATGGATATCGCCAAAATGCATATTTTAATTTAAGATCAAGTAGTGAACACGTCGAAATTAATATTTTTGCGTCAGTTGTACTTTGGACTAAAAGCACACACACACACACACACACACACACACACACACACACACACACACACACACACACACATATATATATATATATATATATATATATATATATATATTTATAGAATGTCATATCACAAAACATATTTTAGTTTTAATTGTACGTTGGACTAAAGTACACACACACACATATATATATATATATATATATATATATATATATATATATATATATATATATATATATATATATATATATATATATATATATATATATATATATATATATATATATATATATATAAAGAATGTCATATCAGAAAACATATATTATTTATACGTACATTGTGACGCGTATATATCGTAAAGAATGTCATATCAGAAAACATATTTTAGTTTTAATTTACGTACATTGTGACGCGTGTTTCGCGTAACAAACACTTATCGTGCCAGGCAATGATCGTCATCAATAATATAATTTTCTTTACTTTCATATTTTTAATGGACATAAATATATCTGTGTTACGTGCTATTCAAATCAAGTGAATAAATGAATATGTAATCACATATGATCATATATAATCACTGATATGTTTTTGCTATTTCTTCCGAATTTCCGACGTACCATCCAACCTTTTCGAGGAAAACTCTGAATTGAGCATGTGATAATGTATTGTCATGGTTTAAAATTGGTTGTGAAAAACATTGAATATATAATGTTCCTATTTTTTTCACTCGAAACTGAATATATAAAAATAGGGAGATTATCTATAATACAAACTACAAACTCCTGAACATTTTAAAACAAAATCCTCAGAACGTCTTCAGTAGAAGTGGAAACTGCACCACACACAGACAGAAGTACGAAAAATAATCAAATAACAGACAACCTCAAAGGAATAGCAAAAATACCCATAGTGCTCAGCAATTTAAGGTCCTAAGATACGGAGCTTTA
The DNA here is from genome assembly GCA_030159075.1 of Atrina japonica. NCBI lineage: Eukaryota > Metazoa > Mollusca > Bivalvia > Pterioida > Pinnidae > Atrina > Atrina japonica. The sequence continues at coordinate 108,155 of BROG01000190.1, read as the reverse complement.
TAATTCCATAGTCATTGTTTCACAAATTTGATATCAACTGAAAAGTATTATCTATCTCATTGTTTAAATATTGTGTACCACAATTAGACGCACGGGGTAAAAATAGCGAGTACCTCGTAAACAATAAGTCCGAATTACTGGACTATCAGTTTTTTACTATGTTCGAAGATCATGTAGTTATGTTCAAATCATCATGAAATTACAGGAAATTTAAAATAAAAACAAAAACAAAGAAAAACTACAAAACAACATGAACAAGAACAACAAGAACAACAAGAACAACAACAACAACGAGAAGAAAACACTTATACAAATAGATAATAAAATAACGTTTAAAAACAAAAATACCTGAAAATATGAAAAACAATTTCAATGTTACCAACGACCAATTTCATCTGCGTCCATCCCGTTTGTTATTCACAAAAGGTCTTCATGTTGAGGCTGTTGATATCTCTAATCTGTCATATTCTAATGAACTTGGAGTTTCTAATATCCATCGGTGCTTCTTCATTATACTTTCTTCAAACAAATTCATTTATATATTTTATATATAATATGGAAATGAAACATACATTATATATATAAATTATAAGAAAATGAATTAAATAAATAAAGTTACATTGCTAAAATATATTTTCCTTTTTATCTTCCTTCTAGCGAAGGATATACTTTTACAGACTTAATATCAGGATACATATAATTTACGCTATATTATGCAATGATTTTCGAGATACTTACAATGTGGTTATATAATGCAGTGTTTCTCTAAATACACTGTGGATAGCTTTTTCTGACACTGTAATATACAGTGTTTCTCAAGATACTTTCACTGTGGATAATTATCCCTGGCAATGTATTATGCAGTATTTCTCAAGATACTTTCATTGTGGATAGCTATTTGTGACTGTAGTATACAGTGTTTCTCTAGATATTTAAATGTGGATAGCTATCTGTGACACTGTAGAATGCAGTGTTTCTCTAGATATTTCACTGTGGATAGCTATCTGTGACACCGTTATATACAGCGTTTCTCTAGATATTTCACTGTGGATAGCTATCTGTGACACTGTAATATGCAGTGTTTCTCTAGATAAGTATCCCTGACAATGTATTATACAGTGTTTCTCTAGATATTTCACTGTGGATAGCTATCGTTGACACTGTAATATGCAGTGTTTCACTGTGGATAAACATCCCTGGCAATGTATTATACAGCGTTTTTCTAGATATTTCACTGTGGATAGCTATCTGTGACACTGTAATATGCAGTGTTTCACTGTGGATAGCTAACCCTGGCAATGTATTAGACAGTGATTCATAAGATACTTTTACTGTCGATTTCTTGTTTCACATCTGTTCCTAGTCTTGAAGTCTTGGCATTGTTTAACGACAGTCACAAATAAATATCAGTTAAAACCAGGAATTTGGCAAAGATAAGGACGATTTGTTCGGTATCCATGACATTTCCGTTTTTGTGGTGGTGATAAAAGGAAACTTAGTGGTGTTGAAAGTTGATATTTGGAAAAGTCAGACTACTGGAAGTGTACCTGAACATAATATAACCTGACAAAGTACATACATGTGTTTGTGATGTCGAGTTGCAGGAGGAAAGCATATATCAATGTCTTTGTTTTGATCACAGTTGAAACTTGTTGAATGTTGTCTTACAACCTACTCAAATGGTATCGAATAAAAAGGAAAATTCATAGGAGAGAGAGAGAGAGAGAGAGAGAGAGAGAGAGAGAGAGAGAGAGAGAGAGAGAGAGAGAGAGAGAGAGAGACAGAGAGAGAGTATTACTAAATATTTGATTGGCATGAAAGAACTTAATGTTTGCATTTATATAGTAAATACGAAAAGCTTCAAGTACTTTGAATTTATTAAAAATAGTTTTAAAATTCATGATACTTGAAATAATCAAGCAAATTTTTTGCACTGATGGTAAGGTAAACATTTTAACATAACGTCAGTAAAATTTGAGATTTAAATAAAAAAGAATCCATTTTATATGTTAACCATCTCAACTCTACAGGCCAGGATATACTGGTCTTAAACAATAGAAAAGAGCATGCCACTCAGATATTAAGGGGTGCAAGGGTTAATTTGTGTTGATCTCGAGGTATGCACAGATTGATGGGACATAATTATCATTGAACAATCGGATGTACAAGATAAAAATTATATGCTGACATTTGAATGGAAAAAAACTTAGTATTGTGAGATATCCCTTTGATGAATTTGGTAATTCCCATAATATTAAATATTATGAGTTATAAGATTTTGGCAACTAGATTATTAATATGAATTTTTTCTTTTTTTCCTTGATGCTGGATACATCGATATCCAAAAAAATATTTTATATTTATTTTCTTTTTCTTATTGCATGTGTTTCCGCTGTTGTGTATAATTTATGCATATATCTAACTGTAGAAACCATACAACGCCGAGAAAGACTGCACTGAATTGGTGTGAACATGATTCTAAAGAAAACATATTTAATGCCACTTAAAATGAAATAAATAATATTTAAACCGACAGTGTCATTTTGGGCCATGGACGGGTCACATCAAAACATTTGTTTATTACAATCAACATTCCGTGTAACTTAAGAATCAAATGTCTCATAATAGTTTAAGCCTTTAATTTCTCAAAGTATAGTCCACGAGGAAGAAAAATGATGCGATTTATCAAGAATTTTGATCTTAAGGTAAAATATGTCGACAGCAATTTGAGAGTAACTAGATCAAATTTAAATTTTAATCGAAATGCTCATTCCATTAACAAACAAAGGCAGATATACTTAATGCGCAACTGTTTTTATTTCGTCCATACCTGTATTAGAAATGATTCTATAAATTTAACAAAGAACCAAAATGGAACAAATGAAAGTGTATTGACAACAACTCATAATTTACATAATTTACTGCTTTACAAAACAGATGACGAATCCAAAATAGATAATTATTCATTTACAATAGATGGAGTGAGCTATACAGGGCGGGGCTTTGTATATCTCTCTCAAGTTTGCTTGATAATACATTTATCTTTTCATATATTTGCATTCAGTTATAAATAATGAATGCATTTTTTTCTCTTCTGAGATCATAATGAATTATTTTACACAATTTCAGAAATGCTGAATACCTTTTATATTTATTCTTTTCATTCTTCTGGGCGGAAAAACTTCAAAAACATAAACAAAACTCCAAGCATTTAACAATTCTATAAAAACGGATAGTTGTTTAAAATCAATTTAAAATTACGCATAACGGATGTATTTTTTCTCACATTTTCTGGGGTAGCATATTGCAATTTACGGATGCTTTTCGTGATTTATAAATCCTTAACCCAGGGGTCGCAAAATTCACAATTTAGTGAACTGGAGGCCAATAACACAAACAAACAAACGAAGAATACGTCTTCCCCCATCTCTGGATTGCTTTGACTCCGGCTTCCTCCACCATAAAACACTCACCAACGCCAGCACCAGCGCCAACTAGAGACATCAATATATTAAGTTGCATAACTTCTTTGTTCATAAGGTTTAATATCCCACTATCCATAGCAGCCATCTTTAACGTATTTATGGAGTTATCACATGACCGTAAGTTTTTGGCAGCCGAACAACGCAACTGAACGTCTGCACGCAGAGTTTCAGAAAACAGATAAATATGTGCTGATTGCTGTAAATAATTAGAATAAATAATGAAAAATATTGTGTAAGTGTTTATTTATTTTGTTTGGTGTAAAATTGACAGAAAGTCTTTGATATTGATATTCCATTTCCGTAAATTGGGATACTTTGGCGTCGCTAAAATTTGTCCACTTTGTTCATAAAATGAAGGCTTATTTTTGTTGTCAGTTTAATTTGGCCATTTATGTTTAGATCATGTTTAAATTTTGCCTACTCACAGATCTCGTCATGTCGTGTCGAACATTCCAAGTGTATGTGTATATCAGAATATTAAAAATTGCCGGTTGAATAATTAGAATTTTTGCGTCACATGATACTTAATTAACGTCCACACAGTACTATTTTAAGAAAAAGTATCTCTTTTTGTTAATCTATAAAACACAAATATTTTTAAAAAGTATCGGTAGAAACATTGTGTACATATTTTGGACGGTTTAATTTTGACCATTTTAAGAGGGTGGCCAAAATTAAACAATTGCCAAAATATCCCGATTTACGGTATGATATAAAAGATATCAGAACGCCATCATCATTTTACACATATAGTAAGACATGGTAAACACCTGCATTGTTTACAACATGGACGCAGACATTTTGAACATCAAAAGTTGTGCGGATGGGGAAGTGTTTTGCCGTTTATAACTGAAATTAAGGAGATAAAATGATACATGAATATTTGTAGTATTTCTTTTTTAAATTATAAGGTTGACAGTTGGAAGGAATGAAGGGGTAAGATGAGAATATATATATTATATATATATTTCATTTGATGTGGATTACTATAAGTTGTAAACAAATGAAAATTCGAAGTAGAAATGCAACGACAATCTATGCATTTGATTGCATATTGTGTTATCTAAAACAATGATCTTTCAACATAATGTACTGATTTGACATACATTCTATAAAGAACTATATTCAAGTGTTATTTATTACATTCATCAATAAATATTCCCGAAGTATACGTAATATTTAGCTGATACAATAGGTGAAGGAAATAATTTCCCATGGAGGATAACTCTTGTTAACAGCGATGTTTGAATTCAAATACAAAAGCGTGAATCGAAATGTTCTAAGAGAGATAACTCATGCTGTAACAAACATCTGTTCATTCAGAATGTTGACATAATTATGTACCTTGAATTTCCGGAAAAAGGTGCGATTTACACCATTGTGACTTTGCCCCACCGCTCCACGTTTTCGTGATTACCTGTTTTCTGGTAGTTTTCTGGCTTAGCCCCAGACATTTCTAGCGTGTGTATGTGTTTTAAGTTGGTTTAGCCCCCCCACTTTCAATTTGCTTCCGACGCTGATGCTGCATCTACTGTGACACGGGATCTCGGTTTTTACTGTCTCATCCGGAGGACAGTGGGTAAAGAAAAAGGAGACTTCAGTTAAAAAAATTAAAAGAAAACAAAGAACAAGCAAAAATTATATAACATACAAATAACTAACTAATAATAAAAAACAACAACAACAACAACAACGAAAACGGCAAATATCTGCTCTAATTTATACCAAAGATATTCATAAATATATTTATCGAAAAGCAACAGAAATTATGTAAATTAGGAAAAAATTAGTAGCACCCGGAAACATTCATGTCATTTTCGTGTATCAAAATCAAGTTAATTGACAGGTAATTGATTACAGCAGCTCTAATTATGACGTCTTACGTCACTCTGATTGATATATCAGGTAGATTTATTAATACCCAATACATAATCCTTGTCAATGTTTTGTTTATAGCTATCGATAGTTGTTTTTATATTTAGGTCTCTCTCTCTCTCTCTCTCTCTCTCTCTCTCTCTCTCTCTCTCTCTCTCTCTCTCTCTCTCTCTCTTCTATTAGCATTATTACTTTATATATTTATGATGAACAAAAGATAGCTTTATCGAAGTATATTCTCTTAATATATAAAGTATTCTATGCTTCACACATCTTTAATACATTACTTAGAGAGGATACCTATATAACAGAGGGTGTACAAATAAAGGAAGTACCTGGGATAAACAGTTCAGATAGAGATAAAATGTAAATATTGCGTGTGTTCTAAGTTGTCAAAATGTGAAAGACCTATGTATACATGATATAAAGCAATCTATTCTCCACATATCTTTAAAACATCACATGTCTTGGGAGCCTACATAAGAGGGCGTCAAGCGATTGCCCTGTTCCGACTTTGAAACCATTAAACGAAACTGTGAGCGGGTCAATAGTGGGGATAGCGCGAATCCCAGTAGCTGATATAGACATATTTGTGTATGCGAATCTATCCTGATGATGTTAGATGTCATAATGTACACACGGACGAAAAAGTGCCAAACCTGAGTTTCTTAGGGAATTTTCACAAAATATATAGGTATTTAAGAATGTTGATGCCTGTATATATCTTTTTTGGTTATTGTATATCAATCTTAGTAGTAAAGAGGGGGAATGTGTGTAAGGTTTTTACTATATGATTATGTGATACGTCTTTAACATTATAACTTTGTTATTATGTTTATAATATTTATAATCACTAGGTCGTTACCACTGCTGGTGGACCGTTTGAGTCCCCGAGGGTATATATAAACCTAGTACCTGGAATTTCGGTACCAGCCGATTAGCTTATACTAAAGTAATATTTGGCACTGATAACACAATTTAAACTCCAAAGTTTTCTAAAGCTAAGATAGTCATCTTTTTACAGTGGTTACTCTTAGACGGATTTCGCCTATACTTTTAGATTTATTATTTGACCTTGTATGATACCACTTTCTCTTTAGAAAATACATATACATTTTAAAGTGGAGCTCAACTGATGAAGTCTAATTGACAGAAACGATCGTCTTGAGCAATATAAGTCTGTTATTATGTTTATGATATCTACATACATTGTACTAGTCCTTTAATACTACAAAACTTAAAGAATTGAAGATTTGTTGGTCAGTGACCTGATTGTCTGATAGACCCCTGTTTTTTTCCCAATACTTGTAGTCCATGTATTGTAGTCAGTATATCATTTATCGGACCGTGGATATGGTATACGATGCCGCATCTAAAAACATAGAGTTGATATAGCTTTTGAGTACATTGATACAATCATAATTCTGTTATACTGCCGTAAAATGATACTATCGTATCTAATGCATTGAATACATGTCTGTATAGTACACACGTTTGAAGACGTTTAAATCTAATTTATACTTAATGAAATGGATGGTTAACTACCGCTGACATTTCTTTATCATACATATGTATCAATAAAAACTTTACAATGGCAGAACGGTTTAAACCTAAAAGACACGCTCTTTTACAAGGACAATATCGATCAACCCGTCGCCATGCCTAAAATATTAATATGTATGATTTGTATATCTTACCGGAGTGACACAACAAGGAGACCAAGCCTTTGTACTGAGGATTAGCAATGCATATGTGTTAAATATATATTCAACTGGTCAAGAGAGTAACACGTGCTTGATTCAAATCATATTACTACTGGCGAAAATTGGAAGTGATCGGTTTAAACACGATGGAATCCGTGAGTGTGTAAGTATATAGATACCTCTGTGAAATAGATTTAAAGGTGATGTACACCTGAGTTTAATTACTTTTAAAGGGAAACGAGTATTTGTTGTGGAAGCACATCTCTTTGCTATATCGGGTATCTGAAATTGATTTTCGTCCTCAATGGTATTCCCGTCACTTATAATCTATCTATATTTGCAAGCTTCATGCATGATTTCATTCTAATCGATAGTATATGAAGGAACTAATACTATAATTGTATACTACCAACAGGTTTCTGTTTTGTGCATTTTATTTTTGTTTTCAAATCAGGGAATTACATAGATAATCTGTAATCCGATTATTTCAATGATTTACAGGTAAGAAACTTTAATGTTGTTATTCTTGCACTATCAGACAGTTAGTTTAATTGGGATGTTGTGATATGAGCTATTCATAGACATTTGTAGAAATTGATTGTTTTGCGAAGGAAAGTCATTTCTAATCATCTCTGAAAGCGATGACCTGTTATTGAATGGTAAAACTATTGTGAAAAGCGTTTTCACATAGGGACACAGGATATAAGTTTATCACAGAAGTATATTGACGATGTTAGTTTCGGTAAAAGGAAATTTCATCTCAGACATGACATTGAGACAAATACTATTCCCAGTTTGTTATCTAATGATATAAAACAAAAATAAAGACTTTTTTACCACTGATAATTTGTATAACAAATTAAACGGATTTTGGGGCAATCAATTTGTAGTTCATTCATATTTTCACATAAACGTTAATAGCTAATCAGTAGGCATGTTTATAGTTTAGGTATCCACAAGACGAAAGTATACAGTCAAACCTGTCTATAAAAACCACGTAAAGGAAGAGGCAAAAGTAGCCGTTGTAGACAGGTGGCCTTTAAAAAGAAGTTTATTACTTATGAGGCCGTTAAAAATGACATGACTGTATATCTAATAATTAAGTATTTTGTTTGTCATACAAAAAAGAGCATATTTTGAATTCCAACAGAAATCTCGATAGTTATGTGATTGTGTCGCTAAACCATAGATTTAAAAAACAATATGGATCCAGATTTATATATTAATATTTATGTTACATCAGTTGTCATTCCTTCATTTGTAACGGATTAAATGTCGTATTTTTGTAAAAAAAAAATGTATTTTGCAACTTACAACGATTTGATTGCCAGATATGACTGTCTAATGGTGCATCACTGTATGTCAAGACTATTTTTTGACAATATAAACAACAAAGAAATCAAGATAAAATTGCTTTCATTTACTCAGTATAATTTTACTGTCTTGAATATTTCAAGATTGTAGAAGATTTTTTCTTTGCTTTACTTGTCAAGCGGTAAGTGTATTACGTTTTATTAATTTTCAAACATTTTAAAAATTAGGTATGTACAAAAGATATTTGTTCTTCCGTACTCTGACTAGCATTAACAACACCTATTTAACGAATGTCTACAAAAGAAAGTGATTTTATGAGGATTTCTACTGACATTTAAAACTCAATATAATAGTGCTATTGTGAATACGTTTCCAAAATAAATGTAATCTATATTTAACCATTAAAGTTTATTTAAGATGGTTCGAGTTGTATTTAAATATTTTAGATATACACATCCATTTTCTATCAAGCCAACTTTATTTACATTTACACTGTTTACGCACTAAATAAACAACACTCTGGAAACACAGTTTACTGACACGTAAATCGCAGGTAGAATGTTTTTGTAAACTTACTGCCCTTACATTTATATGAATTTAAAACACACTAAATGATATTGTTATGTTAACGCGTCTACTTACGATCATCTCACGCGATTAAGATATATACGCATACACAATACCGACTCTACTACATTAAATTCCACACAAAAAATATTGCATTGGTTTTATTTTCGTAACTAAAACTTTTGAATTATGTTTATAATATTTCATATAATATCTAACATCATCAAATATATTAGAAATACAAAACGAATATTTATGCCAAAGGGTTCATCGTTAATGTTATGTCAAGTGTCTTTTGACATTAACAGAGACAAACTTCTTATTGATTACTTATTGCCACAGTGATCTCAGGAATCTTTACGATCGGTAAAATGACTTTGTTTGCGATTACTGTGTTTCACTAGATGAAATGTTGAGTTAGCTGTTCGATAGCGGTTGTTGAGTCGTCTGTACAAATTGTGACGAGAATTTATTTCTCACTTATCTCATTTGAATTTGACTGTGAAGTTCCGGTGAGCATGACTGGTCAACATTGACTGGTCAACATTGAATGCTTACTCCTCCATGGCACCTGATCCCACCTCTGGATGTACAGAGGTCCGTGTTTTTCTAATATTCACAAGATTTGTATATGTATCCTGGACATTCTGGATATTCATACTTTGGTTTAAGTGATTTTATACAATGATAAGTAATGGAGATTGATAAACGGGGACTATGTTGAAGCATTTGACATTATTATCTCATGAATGGCAGACAAATGCGAATGTTCTCCCGTGGAGATTAACTGGTATTTCGAGTGAGAGATCATGCGTCTGATTCTCTTACTGTCGACTGCGTGAAGAAATCCAAAGATTATTTTAAAGTCTGAAAGTATTCTTAACTTGGCTTGCCTTGTGTTTCGTGGTCGACACAGGGATCGTGTTAAACAACATGAAGATTCTCACTCAAAAATGTTAGAAAGTATTCTTTAGTAAGACCATACACAGTGACTCCCTTTCGGCAAACGGATCTAAAACTAACTGATCTTTTTACCGAACTCAAGAGGTTATGTGGAACATTTGCGATGGGTGTAGCATGTTAATATGGGAGGATTCTGACTCTTTCTGGACACCTGGTCCCATTCCATTTGGGACAATTGTTCTTCATGCTTGTTGAGGTCGTTATTATATAAATTTGCATTAATATATTCCATTTACCGCATTCTAACGGAGTTCGAGTTTTGAATATCCATTGTTGTTTACTTAGCGATCAGATTTCAGAATTAAAGTTGAGTGACATTCAACTCCAGTTTTATGCAGGATGATCCGTTTGTTCTGATTATATTTTAACACCCAACTTTTGTCGTTTAAAAATCCTTATACGTATCTAAGAAAGCCAGTAGGGGCCGCAAATGAACTGTATTTTATGCGAAAATCCCCACATAGTTTCCCGACAGTCGTCAATTTTCATAAATGATCTATATTCTGCAATTCTGTATTTCTAGATTTCATAATTTTTTCAAAATTTCTGAAATTTTGGAATGTTTTCATACACTAAAATGTCGTCTGCCACCCTTCTCTCAATTTTGAAATACACAAGTACAAAACGCAATGCGGTCTCTTACCAATTCCAAATAATTCAGTCGTTATTTTCCGGTCACTACGATCATTTTATTACCATCGTAAGAAGGAGAGAATCGGAAACGGAGAGGACTTACATTATTCGATTTATTTATATCTCATACCATAACATTTTACTGACCATAGATATTCAACCTATGGGGATCTCTGCTGTGTGTATGTGTGTATTTGACTTTATAATGCCTAATGCTTCCTATTATACACGTTTCATCATTATTTGTGCATTACAGATTAACCGGATCGATGAATTCGGAGCACATAAAGGTCCGAGTTGTACTTGAACATGACACTTACACACCTGGTATGACATTAAATGGAAATGTGGCCATTTACCTGGATAAACCAGTCAAAATTTCAGGTAAGGTTAGCTTCTAGAAGAAATATATCATTAAATACCGATATGTATTTGTTTTACAAAATTGACAGAAATATTTACGCATACGTATAGATTTCATGTGTTATGTTTACTTGGGACTTACTTTCGGAGCCTCTAATTCTGATGTGTATTTTTAGCATAAATTATGTAATCTTTCGCATATCCGGTGCTGGAACAACAGCTGGTATTTGAGAACGTGTGTCAGTGTACTTGCAAATGGCCGTTGGACTCATCCTGGATACACTGTAACTGTGTTCTCTCCTCCTCTATTAAAATCTGGTGGCCACCATATAACTAAAACATTTTTGTGGCTTAAAACGTCAGTCAACAAAAACTTTTTTTTTTTATTTACTTCTCCGATATCACACCCTTGTTAGATTACAGTGTATTTGCTGCAAGGAAAATAAGTCAACACTGTGCAACCTTAGTGAGCATTTGACAAATATGGAAAATTCAGAGATTGGATCGAGTGGCACGGAGTAACCACTAATACCTGCCGACGTGAAATCCCCGGCGTGAGTCCGCAGGCAAATCTAGGTCCAAATATTATGAATTAACGATAATTAAGGATAGTTTTCCAAAATCCATTAAACTCGATTTCTAGTCAAATTATGAGTGAACGGGTTACAAACAAAATTCTGGAAAATAGATGAGTTCATTAGATTTATGTATAGATAAATGTATATTCACAGTGATCATTGAACATTGCTTTGAATGCCATTAAACTCTTGTCTGAGTTGAAAACAAATGTCTTTCTTTAAATCAGAGAAAAACAAACATTTGTCATTTCGGTAAACAACATGTCGATTTCATATCGGAAACAGCTTCATGGACCCGGATACTAGTTTAGTTCTATTGCCATTGTATCAGTTGTGGGAATTGAAACATTGTTTGCCATATTTCTATATTTGTCCTTATTAAACCTTAGTCAATTCGAATTGTACTTTTACAGGCAATCAGTGATCATTGACATATCTTTATAAAGCACATCAATATTTTTAGAAGTGATCCCATCCTTGAAATTTTAAAAAGGTCTCTGTTTATCCAATAATCACCATATGTGTTTGCAGTGATCTTGACTTTCTATAGGTAGAAATAACTTAAAAGACTATACGAATTGAAATAACTTTTATTTTATATTTCAAAATAAAATGTATTCTGATAGTTTGTTTGTGAACAAGTTATTTCTGGTGGCTTGTGGTCGGAAAGTTGGATTGGTATTATGTGGCTGTCGGATCAATAACGTACACAGGGAATGGAATGAATACACTTTCATATATCTGAGTGCGTTATATGTTTATTTTAGAATTGTAAAGAAAATGCTACTCTGCTTTCGGTAAATCAGTCTCCTGACGTTTGGGAGAATAATAATAAAACATGAGTGGACATGGATTGCACAACCGGACCCTTGATTTCCTTGTCCAACCAATCACACCCGCGCAAGATTGTGTTATTCCGCACCCCCAAGTAGTTACATTAGGATATGCAAATTTACATGTAACAGTAAAACGAGCATGAAGTCTAAAAGCAGAAACACTTTGCTGTTTTCTCATCCCAATGTTTTATTATCTAAACTAAAATCCTCGTCTGACTCCTTCAATAAGGCATTAATACAAAGTCAAATTGACTCCTTTGACCACGATGGCAAGAAAAGAATTATTGTGGGAGGTTATTTCTGAAATAAAAGCAATTTTATATATCTGCTGAAAATAATATCGTAAAAAATGTACAAATGTGTATATTTCAGATATAGAAATCGTTGTACATGGAATGGCAATAACGTACCTTGGAGAGAAAAATAAAACTGAACTTATTGAATCCAAAGGACGGGAAGTCTATTTAAATGAAAAAATCACTCTGTTAAAAGGTAAACATCTATATTTAAAACAGCAAGAATTTTTTATACGACAATAAAAAATGATGGTATTCATGTGAAAGAAAATTGGCTTTTTTGTATTATTCCATTATCACGTAGAAAACAAATTAACGTTATTCTGTATTTGTAACATTAGTTTAACGGGGGATCAAAATGTCTGAGCCTGATTTTTGTGTTTTTCTGTATATCGGCATGTTTTTTTTTCTGATATTTAACCTAAGCTGATTTATGAGATAGTTTGTCAGTTTACTTGCGGAAGGTCTCTTCCCGGGTACATTATAACCGGGTTCTCTCCTCCACCATTAAAAACTGGCCGCCACCATATAACTGAAAAATAGTTGAGTGTGGTGTAAAGGACTATTCAAAATTGTAATATTTAAAGTCAGATGAGTATATAAGCTTTTACATCTGGCGACTGTGTATTTGCATATGCCAACTCTTCAATATACATATATCAAATAAACATTTTAGAATAAGATAACTGTTTAACGTCAAAGCTATTCGTGAGGGTGATTGAATCATTAAATTGACATCAAGAAAACCTTTTACTTTTGTTAAATAGACAAAGATGTGTCAATGGATATCGTTGCATCGCTTTTTTTACAATTTATATCAGAAAGGCAAATATTTACACCGCTTGCGGTGGTTTAGTGGTAGAAAGTTCGACTTGCAAGCGAAAAGTACCACCGGATCATAACAAAGACGTGATATAAATGGTCAATCCATAGCAAAAGTCAAAATGTGTGGACTGCATTTAACGCAGGTGACATCTGAATATAAGTGAACAATTCTTGACGGGATGTAAAATTTAACAAACAAACAAACAATGCAGCTGCTTTCTGTTTTATAGTAACAGTAATTGTTGAAAACTGTTTGGCGTCCATGGTCTTGGATATTGAAGCTGATCTAGTGACAGAGCGTTCGACTCGCATGCGGACGACTCTGCTACGACTCCAATACTTTGTTATAACCGATACATTATAAAGAGGTTGGCTATTAATTCGTCAAGTGTTCGACATTCGGTAAATGTTCGACATTAGGTAAATGTTCGACATTAGGAAAAAATGCCACCTGTCTTTCGAGTGAGACTTGCAACAGTAGCCTTGAGCCTTGACAGGCATCTCACATTAAAACCTCCAAATGTGTCTCCTGTGGTTAAATTGTGTAGCACTCCACTTCTATATCGATTGAAATCTTAAAATCTAAATCGATTTTTATGTAAGAAAACACAAATATAAAATGTGCGACATTTACAGACAATATTTTGTTATCCTGGGAATGCTTACATGATCTGATGGTTATGTATGTTTCTAGTGATGAAGGATCATTTGAAGCTAGAAATTTTCAAAAGCAACAGAAACAAGTTTGTAATTGCAACTGATTGTAGTTGTTAGTGCTATTGATTTTGTGTTAATACAGACATGCTACTTAGTGGTTTTTTTCTTCATTATATCAATTCCATAAACTGGATGGACTGCGAGAAATTCCTTCAGCTGAAGCAGAGATTTATGCAGGATACCTGAGTAGTATTATTAATGGAAATCAATAAAGTTTATTCCATTTGAGCATTGTTCCTATCACTAACTCTAGAGAAGGTCGTCAATTTCCCCTCACTTAAGTAGCTAACTTAACAGTTATAGCTAATTGATTTGATATAATAGAGCCATCTGAGGATTAAGGTCATTTAACTTCATTAATACGTTATATTCTCCTATGAAGTCACCGGAAGTTTTAATCTTTTTGATCACGTGATTGGGTTACGTCCCTTTCCTCTCTTCAGTTTAGAAAGAGAGGTACGGTGTAACGAGAGATATATACCAAGAATTGTGTACATTTATGAATAATTATCGTGTTCACCACCATATAAATGTAACTAAAAATAAAGATTAGCTTCTAGAAGAAATATATTACTAAGTGCTGGAACTTGAGTTTTGAGAACGTTTGCTAATGTACTTGCGAAAGGTCACTATTATAATATGGTTGCTGCCATATAACTGAAATGTTTTTGAGTCTGGCGTAAGATACCATTCAGAATCAAATAAAATAGTGAATAGTAACCAATTTAATAAGACATTATCCCCAACCGTGACTTAATTGTCACATATACCTTGTTAAGATGTTATAAATGGAGATGGTTTTGTAATTTACATACATGTATAGAAGTTTTTCTTTCCAAACAATTTACAGACAGTGATGGATTAATTGAGAGTGCTGGTAGTCATCACTTCCCTTTCTCTGTAAAACTCCCAGAAAGTATACCTTCTTCATTTTCCGAGAAAGATGGAATCGGGAAAGTTCACTATTACTGCTTACTTCTGGTTAAAAGACACCACGGACTTACTATGAACTACACAAAAGACTTTCACGTACATCGACCGTATAGCTTAAGTCGAGTTCCACAAGCGGAGGTTAGTAAACAAATATTGCTTAATTAACAGTATTTTGGTGATTGTTACGTTGTTGTGACATTTAAAATGTTTGTATAGGCTTAAATGATCAATATACCATGTACGCACTTATTGATTTGTGACTCGATAAAACTCATGACAAGTGTTAGATGTGTCTTCAAAACAGTGGAACCTCGCGATATAGACCATCTAACTGACTCACTCAAAATGGTCTGATTAGTGAAGTGGTCTCTCAAATGAGGTTCTGTACTTGGGGCACGACCATATACAGTGACTCTCTTTCGCCAATCAGATCTAAAACCAACTGATGGCATTTTCACCGAGCTTGACCTTTTGACAGAACTCAAGAGGTTTCCATGTAATATTTGCGACGGGTGTGGCATGCTAACATGGGATGCTGACTTCTTCTGGATATCTGGTACCATCCCGTTTGGGATTCGCAAATGTTTTAGATGTTGAGACCTATTATTTAATATCCAATTTGTCGTAGCCTAACGTACTTGGGTGTTTCGATTATACATTAGTATTTCTTTCAATCAGTTTTACCTTAATAGATATCTATCAAGAGACTGACAATTTAAGGTCTGAAATACAAAGGTGGTCTTCTAAGCAAGGTGGTCTGAATGTGAGGTTCCGCTGTATAAGTCATCATTGTAACTTGTAATCAATAGAAAATAAAAAAAATACATCATTACATCATGTTTATTTATAGGTACCAATAGACATGCATCGTGAGAAGACGGCCGAAAGTTGTTGTTGCCAAAGAGGTTCAGTGGATATTCATTTTAAGATGAACAGGGCCGGTTTTATCCCCGGTGAGATGATGGAATTTGACGTACAAGTTACCAACAACAGTGGAATGACTATAAATAACGTACATCTGTCATTTAGAAAGGTAAAGGTTATGAAAATTACCTGGGGTATATAGAGATGTTGAACAAATAATTGAAACTAGAGTAAAACATAAAGCTGGGTGTTAAAAAGGTAAAAAAAATGTAAACGTGGATATTTTTGCGTGTTTGTTATGCAAACCATACGCGTTAGATTTTGTATGCAATGTAAATACTATTTGTGATAAGTCCTGTATCAAAAGACAATTCCTGCAACAAATAAATGGGAATTGTATGCGGGGGTGGGGGTGGGGGTTGAATTGCACGAACAATTCTTCATCGTTTATATTGTAAATTATCCCCACGTGTACATTTTCATGTTTATAGTAGTTGGCTGCAACATTCAAATATGATTTTAAAGATACTAGATTTACTTTCTACTACGATGACTTATATTATTGGCAGTCTGGTGTAAAAATTAATACTAACAGTTGGTCAATTAATACTTACAGAATAAGGATTATGACAAAATTTTAGACGTCCATGAAGACGACATCTGTTCTGTTGCAAATTGCAAAATAAAGAGTCTAACTTATTTATTGTGTAGGACTTAAACCGTCTATCAAAACCACCCGTGTCCTTAGAATAATTAATATATAGAGTCATGCAAGTACTTTGGGGACCAGTAGCCGGCTAGGACCAGAAACCGGCTGTTAAATGCTTTCGGCTATATAGAACACGGTTTTGAGAGATTTCTTTAGATCAGTCATAAGCTGTTGGACATTTTTTCTTGAACAGAAGGGAAAAATATAATCGTGGTACATACTAAAGACGAAATTACACCATAGCCGGCTACTGGTCCCAGACCAGTATTCTTAGCAAAACAATTAATTTAAAACTAAAAAAAAGTATTGGCAAATTGTTTTCATTTTTTTTATTCTGTTTTTGGTGATTTGATTTTGTGAACAGGTAACAACATGCAAAGGTATACATCACCAAGAACCCGTGATACACATTCATAAGGTTGGTGACATGTACGAGAGAGCTGTAAACTGTAAGAGTACAGAAACGGAACATTTGAAAGGCTCTTACGCGGTACCAAATCTAGCAGCATCCGGTTTAGAAGGCTGTTCAATTATAGATATAATGTATTATGTTCAGGTATGTATTTGTTACTTTTTAGATAATAAGCTACTAATGACAAATAAAGGACTTCCTTGGCAAGTGCATCAGGCATTATCTCCCCTTAGGCAATACAGGTTCTAGTCCCTCTGGTTATGTGAGAAAGCTTACTGGAGGTCATTGTTATGGTATTTGCCCCATGATCATTAAAAACTGGACGCTACTATGTGACAAAGAAATACAGCAATAATCGTACTATTAGCATTGCTGTTGTTGGTGTTAATTGTTTTCCATGTTCATCGTATCCAATTCTTTCTTTATTTTTAAAATCTGGTCGCCACTACTGATCGAACCGACAAAAATATTGAAAAGCAAAACATCGGTGGAAAAAAAAAAATTCAGTTACCAATTTAACATCATTTATACTCGTGTATCTAATAGCAGTAATCTAGTGGTAGAGTATTAGACTCGCAACTGGAAGGTCCCGGGTTCAGATCCCGGTACAAGGTCATACTAAAGACTTTCAATATGGTAGTGAATATGGCACTCAACATTAGAGGCGAAAGACACTGGTCTTTTGAATGAGACTTCAAACATTTTGGACTCCTGTAACTACGGGGATGGCAAGTAAAATAATTCTCATTGTGCTAGTCCAATCCACAGGGTGAAATCATGGCACTTCAACTGAAGCTGGCGACGTCTCAATGTAAATGAAAATATCTTGGCAGCATGTTAAACAACGACAAACATATTTCTGGGATATATTTCACTCTTCTGTACCGATTATGAAGAGGACAATTCCTCACTTATTTTAATTTAACTGTGGACTTGCGGTGGGTGTGAACCGGTAAATAAGGGATGAGTATTCCTCCATGGCACCTGATCCCACCTCTTGATTTACAGAGATCCGTGTTTGTCCAATGTTTCACCAGATTTGTACATTGTCCCCTGAACCTCCTAACGTTTAATATCTGTATTTTTTTATATCTTTTGCAGCTTATAGTTTCGTTTAAATGGTTTGTATGTAATAAAATAGAACTCGATCATGAGATTTGGATTGGAACAAAACATATGCCGGATCCAAGACCAAATAGTGCGTTCCGAAAAATAGTGGAGGAAGTGAGACGTCGAGCTGCTCTAAATAAGGATAGTTAGAGATGAACCTGTGTCATAGTTTAGATAACTACACAACTCACGTGACTCCCCAGTGTACCTCAACGGACAAAATGTCTTTCATACTCATGACAAGAAATATATGTGTTGGATTTGGAATTCTTACGGAGTATGGTTGTGTATTGACTTGATAACCTGATTCATATCAACTTATGGGTTATAAATGAGAAACGGACATACATTTTATACTTACTAACAAAAAAGTGTGTGTTGAATTCTTATAGAATGTGAATATGTATGGACTTGGTAACCTAATCCATGTCAAATCATTGGTTTCACTTGAGAAACGGACATTCATTTTATGCTTACAACGAGAAGATTGTGTTTGATTTGAAGTTCTTATAGAGTATAATTATGCATGGCCTTAGTAGGTTGATCCATGTCAGGTCATGGGTTTCTGATGAGAAAAACGGACATGCATTTGATATTGACCATGAGGAAACTAGAGGATGCTGAATTTGAAGTTCTTATATAATATGAATATTTATGGACTTCGTAATTTGATACCTGCCAGAATATGGGTTTCAGTTAAGAAACGGACATGCCTTTGATACTTATATACGAGAAATGTATATGTTGTATATGGTATATGTAGGCTTATGGTCAATATTACCGTTCCCATACTTTCAGGTTTTCAGGTGTGATGTAACGATAATTTTCCTTATCCATTTTGAAAGCTGTTAGTCGGAAGAGAAAAAAATATTGTTATCCAAGTAATGCAGATTTGCATGATAAGCTTGACAGGGTTTATTAATCAACAAGATGTATACTTCTATTCGATATAAACAATGTAAGGTTTGTGTCTTTACTAAACTTAAAAAGATAATATTTTTCGGAATCTAGATGTTGGCATTATGCAATCGAAAAATCGGAACTAATGCTAAGATAAAAATAGTTTCTTTGTTTCTGGGGAGTTCATATACATGTATGCGTATACTACTCAAAGCCCTCCAAGCAGGTGTTTAGGAGGACATGTTTTACTGTACAAAAATTATTGAATAATCAATTTTTTCACGCACTTTACATCTTCATTTGAACAAAATAACTCTACATTTCTTACCTAAAAACATGAAATCCAGTTTTCACTCTTTTACCGGTAAAACTGAAAACTATCATTTGAATGAAAGGTTGTTTGTTTGTATGCGGTTTCATTTTCACGAATCTCTATATCAAATTCGTGCAGGGTGTATATGTCATACACAAGAAAACATTCTGTAGCAAATCACATATTGAAATTTAAAATATAAAGAATTTAAAGGATTGTAATCTAATAAGAATACGTTAAAAGAGAGTAAAAATGACCATGAATTAAAATAATGCTATACGGTAACATTGGTCATCTAAAACTGGACACACTAAGTAAGAAATATTTAAAAAATGAAATGTACATGTTCTAGTGTGCCAAAATGAGTTACTATACTCATTGTTTCACGATACATATATACATGCATACAAATAATGGACACTGTAAGCAAAGCTGTGTTTATATCATAATATTTATTTTTACTGTGTGTATAAATGTCTACACACAAAGATATTTAGAAAGAATCCTAGAATATATGTCTGCAATAAAACTGTAATAATGTTAAACAGGTTTGTCATTTTTCTTGACCAATATGTCAGTAATACAAGACCAAATTTGAAGTCTAGTACGGTTGATATGAAACACATGGATAATTTTGTTTATCGGAAGTAGTCATAATAATTTCCTATTGGGAAAATATGACTGCTTTATGTAAGCCAACCTTCATATCACCATATAACCAGGGATATAAATTGTTTATTATACCAAATTCTAAATAAAACAACAAATTGATTAACAGTGTCAATATTTTCATAATAAAATTATTAATTTTCAACTTAAAATACCAGCTAAAGAAAATTTTGATCGTCTGCAATTTTTGTTGTTTTTCATTTCTACTACTACGAAGGATAACTCCGATTGATATAATAACAAGGTTCCCAAGGGGTACGTGCTCCAAGGTAATATCATGTTCTTATTCCCTGGAGTATTATGATAATTTGCAAACCAGTCATGTGATGTAACTTAGCAAATCGTATATAGAATCTGTCACGAGTTTCCATTCATATCACATTTATGATACGAGTTTTTGAATTTTCCATTTTGCGACCCTCTGGAAAATTCATAACGAGTATCATAAATGTGATATGAATGGAAACTCGTGACAGATTCTTTCTATCATATGATCAAACATATGCAATATAAACGGCATTTTCTGATGACTGTGGATGAGAATCTATTTTCTCCTTTCTGTCGAGTTGACCAAGTTGTTCCAATTAGGTAAAATACTTGCGCAGAAATAAGTGCACAAAACATATTGTAGATATTGTTTATATTTGAATACATACATTTAGCCTACATTTTAAATTATTATTTACATCTAAGCATACTTTATCAGATGTTGAAATTAGCAAAATTGCCGACTTGAATACAACACAATTTTAAAATCATGCCTCTGGGAAATGGACTGGACTTGCAGAACCTGTCAATAAAAGAAGACTGGGGTAATTCTCGTGAGTGCAAGATTATATTCAAGGGCAAGGTTTCACAAGGTAATTAGACAAGGGGGATTCTCAAAGTTTTTCATTTTTCAGAGAGTGTTCAACCCTAGCCAGTAAGAAACCCTATAAGTAAACTAACACAGACAAGTTACCCTGAACAAAATAAGCTGCGCTGGTCTCACTGAAAAAGAATCTTGCTAACTCCCTCAATGGTATAATGTAACTGTATACTTTATCAAGTTGACTCCACAAAGTTAACATTTTTTTTATAAAAAAACTAAGCAAATAACAATCACAATAATTTGCATAAAGTATTTTATTGACAGATTAATGTCTTACAAAGATCTATTCTGTATTTCTATTGCACAGAAATATGTAAATTCTATTTCCCTCACTAACTCCCCCCCCCCCAAAAAAAAATAAAAAAATAAAATAATTACTATATTCCGCATGTACATGATGTAAAAGTCAAGGATCTATTCTGATATTCACTAATATTCTTATTGCCACAAAATGAAAAAATACACAACTATATTACAGGACTTTATATGCAAAATACAAAATGAGTTGTACTTGAAATGAATGTACAAATATGCATCCAAAAACATATTTCAACCTATTTTATTTTCATCAACTACATCTCAAGGTAAATATTTTGTAAGTGTTTGCAAAACTTAAAATAATATAACATATTTACAGATGAGTTTTCTGAGAGCATTGATGAATCAATATATGTTCACTACTTGTGAAACCAATATTAAACCTAGGGATAGTAATTAAAAACAATGCTTGTGGTGGTCAATTGGTTGAGCATTGGACTCGTAAGAAAAAGGTCCTGGGTTCTATTCACATTCCGGGTTATACCAAAGACTTAAAAAATGGAAGTGGCTGTTCCTTCGCGAGGCGCTCGGCATATGAAGTGAAAGTCGAGAGTCTTTTAGATGAGACTGGAAACTGACGTCCCGTGTCACAGAAGGCGTGGCATGTGAATGAAACCTCACTGAAATAGCGTCTGTCCATAGAACAGGTCAAAATTTGTGGTACTTCACCTAAAAATGGTGACATCTCAATAAAAGTGAAAAATTCTTGACAGGATGTAAAACAACAATAAAAAAACAAATAAAAAAAAAAGTAATTAAAAATCGTTAACCAAAATCTTAACTTGACAGCTGCAAATTTCCTGGTTTTATTGTCCGATTCACATAAGATGATGGGGCAGAGTAACCCTTTGTTTATCATACAGATGCTTCTACTCACTTTTCGGTTATGACAAGCTGCACAAGAAAAACATTTCATTCCTCACTGGATACTGTCTTATGTATGGTGACAAGTAGGAACGATTACTCTAGTCAGTTTAATTTTAATATTATGCTTTTTTACCTAAAATTTAAACTTGTCCAGGTCAAGAAATGGTTCACAAGACTCCACCCCGCCAGGTCATATGGATTTTACTATATTTGTGTTGGGAGTAAAAATAGATATTCTACCTTGCAAAGCTTACAAAATGATTGACTTTAAAAATAGCAAGAATTTTTCAAAAAATGTAAATTTCAAATTTTGTATATAATTTTTCTGGGAGAATCTTGAATTTTAGGTATGAAAATCTGAACAAAAATCGCATGTCAATAATTTGTGAAATATCATACTTGATACTGTACAATTTGAAATTTTGTTTGAATTTTTGTTTCATTTATTTCACTGTTAACATTATCAAATCCATGACAAAACTAATTAGTTTTTTTATGAATTATATCTATCTTGCAATTTAGTTCCATTTGATCATTCCCTGTGTAAGTGCCAGGAAAATTGAATGGAATTCGATAACAGTACAAGTATAATCGTTGATACCTGCAAGTGGCCAGGGTCTAAATTCACGACGTTTACTCAATACTCAAATTCTATTCTACTGTTTCAACTATACAGATGATTGTAAAACTTATTGACCTGACTGAATAGGAAACACATTATTATTTTTCGTAATTCACAAAGAAATCTTAAGTTACACTTATTATTTTTCTGCAAAACATTAATAAAAACAATGAGTACAATACTCAAAATTTAATAACATACTCAAAGAAGTTTTTTTTTATAATTTCTGAATTTTTCTTTAAATGAGCTAATCTTTATTCTTATTTACAATGATATACCATCCTTTTACAAAAATGTCCAGTTGCAGGATAAATGTTGTTTTTATCTTAAAATCACACTAATGTAAGTTAAGCTTGAGTACTGAGTAAATCTGGGCTTGAAGTCACCGAATTTTACTCAGTACTCAAGTGCAACTAACTTTTCTTGATTTTAAGGTAAAAACACCCAAAATTTATTCTATAACTGGAAGTTTTTGTATACTGAGGGCATACAATTGTAAATAATGATCAAAATCATTGCTCATTTGAAGAAAACTTCAGAAATATTTAAATATTGTTTGAGTACGTACTCAAATTTTGAGTACCGTACTCCACATATTTATTCATTTTTTACAGGAAAATCATAAGTGTGACGCAAAAATTTATATGTGAATGATTAAAAATCATAATGTTTCCTAATCACTAAAATCCTAAAGTTTTACAAACGAATAGAGTCAAAATAATGAAATAAAAGTTGAGCTCGAGTATTGAGTAAATTTGGTGACCACAGGTCCTGGTGACTTCGCACCCTGACAGACCATAAAATAACAGAAATCATCATAACCCATTTACAGGTTACGTGATAAGGAATGACTGTAACCAGCAGATTACGATAGCAAAAGTTCATCAAGAATGAAAAGGAGGTTACATGATTTGTATTTTTCGTAACCTCCACATAACTTGAATGATTGCTCCCACATTATTTTGTGGTCTACCTGATATATAAAACATGAATATTATCAAATCATCTACATTAAGTAGGTCATACTCTTGGTCTGTGGCTATAAACTGAATATATATAATTATGCTTCATCAGAAAATCATGAACATGCAAATTGTAAAATACATAACGTATTCAATCATAAAACATAGTCAGTCACAAAAATTGTTCTAAAAATTAAAATATGAGACACTATAAAATCCATTGAAAAAATCTGTCCCAAAATTGGTCTTACAGATTCACACAACTCTGATGTATAGATCTACCAAGGTAAAGTGCCACATACTGGTTCAGTCAGAAACTAAAACAATATGGTCAACAATAGGTTGTATGGGTAAAACATATTACCTTGCATGGACTCCATGCATTACTGAATCTCTAATACTTTTGTAACGACAAGTAGCTTGTCACCCCTGTTATGATTTAATTTAGACTCGTTGTGTTTGTTAACATGTGTCACTTTACCTTGGTAGACCTGTACATCCATATAAAGTGCATTAAAATAGTTTTTTTTATAAACAAAACATGGGCCCACAATTGATGCAAAAATAAATGAGTTCCTTATTTTCTATAAATTTTTTACCGATAACACAAGAATGATAAATGCTACAAAGCAACAATAGTGGCAGGACATTGGTCATCTCTGTCCACCAACGTACAGTGGAAATTTGTTAACTCACAGTATCGCCACTATATCTTGAGATAAACCAAAATTTCAGTTCACAAATATTTTTCTATCCATAAAACTCAAAATTGGCCATTCTATATATCTGGAATTTTCACTCAACTGATTTCGACATAACGAGATTCCACTTTATATACAACACAGTAAGCTGTGATTGATGTAGATAAGAAGAGCATTGATGTACATTGTATGTATCATTTGCATATCCCTCTGTAAATTTCTGACCACCATGGATTTCATTATCATAAAAACAAGTAATATTGGTATATTTTATCTCTACTTATGAATTTACTAATCCTGATTTTCCTCCCTATCACAAAAGATAAATACATAAACACTACCACCCTAGTCCAAAAAGATGTATCTAGGTAATTCATTTGTAATATTTTTTTCAACCAAAGACAAAAATGTTATAGCTTGAGTAAATTATTGGTGAGATGTTGCCTCCCTTTGTATACATGAATGAAAATAAACAGTTCTTCACATGACTGTAAAATAAATACAACATTTTATAAAATGAAACAATGGTTCAATCCTATTGATGCAAATACATTTACAAAGACTACAATGAAATAAAATATTCACATAAAGTAAATGGCAAACTTTCTTACAAAATCAGCTTAGATTCCAACAGGGCTTAACTCATTCCCCCCTAAAGACACATTTGGACTGGCCAAAGTCATTGATTTACAGAAGAGTCCACTGTTTTTCTGCAGTTGATGCGTCAAAACCAGGTTGACTAGAGGTAAGCTACTTTACAGTTTACAACATAATAGTGTAACCACTTGATGACAAAGGCCCCTTGGTGTTATTATTTTGTGTGTTTTTTTAAATTCACCCCTCTCTAGATTTTACAGAGGTATTAGAATGGGTGACAAATAGACCGTTTCACGTTATCTGCGGTTATGTGACTTTGGGGGACAAAATAATACAGATATCCATGAAAACATAAAGATCATTACAGTAATCAATTGTTTCTTGTCGTCATTTTCCCAGAATCTGTATCATTTTGCCACTCAAAGTTACAGGACCGCAGTTATCGTGAAAGAGTCTATTGTATTCTCACCAATAATTAGTCATCTCAACTACAAACAAAACTGGGGCTATCATTTTTCAATCAATGAGGTAACACAGTTTCCTGTTGCAGATGTGACAGGCTGTTCCTTTTCGCTCCCTTTCCAAAGTCTCGGAACAGTTAAAACCTGACCATTGAAGGAACACTCTCTGTTAGCAATCAGAGTGGTAATCATCTCAGCTGCTCTTTCCAAATCAAAACCTGATGGACAAATGACTCCATAGATAACAACACTGTTGTCACGGAAATTATGAACACAAGACTGTATGACCTCTACGAACTCTGTATATATATTTGACTTTGCATCTGTTTTTATCACATGGACAAACACTTTGTCTATCATTGCACTAAGAGTAGAAGACTCACTGCGACGGTCGTTCAGTATTTCATTTATACTTGAGTGAAAATCACCGAGATGTGATGAATCCGCGTGCATGAATAAAAAGTTTGAAGCTGTCTGCTGAACTGTTGTTGCCTTACTGAATTTAATCTGTAAATAAGAAAATAATACATAATCGTCATTATCATCATCATCATCATCATCATCAACATCACAACTATCATCATCATGTTACACCTGAGTGTAACATTGGTAAAATGAGCCAAATGATTTGAACAAGACACTAATTTGGCCCAAAAACACAAATTTGGTAAAGGACCTTGAGTACTTACTTCCTGTAAAGTTTCATGAAAATCAATGAAGAGGTTTTGAACAACAAGCTGACAATGTGAAAAATTATCCCTCCTCTCCCCCTAGTTTTTTCAGTTAAAAAATTCCAAAAACTAAATTTCTACAAAATTCTTTTATGAAAACATGTTTCTCTACCTAATTACAGGTAAAACACATAAAATGAAGGCATCATAGTGAATAAATGGTGAGAAAATTAAAGAAATCATACAAAAATGAATGAAAATGACAAAATCTCAAAAGACGTCAAAAATGCATCAAAAGTTTATTTTCCAAAAATTTTTCTAAAAAATTTATGAACTTGAATTACACATCTATGTAGATCACTCTGATGCAATTAGATTTTCAATCAATGCACCAGTTTTAGAGGAGAAGATTTTCAAAGAGGGTACCCACAGGCATATTTTGTGCCACCCTGGATCCACCCCTAAGCAGATCTAGTCCAAAGACCACAAACTTGGTAGAGGACATTGTGGTACTGGCTTTCTGTAAATTTTCATAAAAAATCCCTTCAGCAATTTTGGAGAAGAAATCGAAAATGTGAAAAGATAAAGGATAGACAAAAGGTGATCAGAAAATCTCACTTGAACCTTTGGTTCATGTGAGCTAAAAACACAAAACACGATTGATGAGCAACAGAAAATATAACATAGGTAAATAATAATAAATGTTGCAGAAATTTTGAACAACAATTTTTTAAAATACCTACATTTTTTTGACACAATAAAGTCATTGGCATTTCATAATTACCTTCAGATTTCTCTCACTAAATTTTCTAGCAATGGCATCCTTGAGTACATCTTCATCTTCGCTGATGCAGAGTGTCATGAGTGACTCTAGAAGCAGGCAGAGTATATAATTATGTAGCAAGTGTTTATCTAAAGAGGAATTTATAGCTGTTCAGAGACTGCTGTTTGTCTCAAAATATGTGTTAACTCGTTCACCCCTAGAGACACATTTGGACTTATCTATGTCACTGATTTAAAGAAGAGTCCATTGTTTTTTAGGGGTTCATGAGTTAACTTCCCGAAATTGGTGTCTATATTGTCGAAAATGTATTTTCATTGAATTTCCCCCTCATCAGATTTTTCAAAAAAGTGCCCGAGACACTAATGATTAAATTTTATTGGCCTTAATGAAGCTATTCGGGGGGATTTCGTAAGAATTCTTAAATTTACCCTAGTATACGAGACATGCAAATTTCGCCCTAGCTATTAAAGAGCACAAGCACGTGAGCGCCAACACATGACCTATGATTCAGAAGCAATATGGCTAACAAAACAAAAACCAATTCTGCGGATAATGCACAGGAAACAGCAGTATGCAAAGGAGCATAAAACGATTTGACTTAGGACAATTCAAAGGTCAGAGCTAAATTTGGAATATGACGAGAAATTGGCAACCATCATACCCGATCACTGGTAAGTACGTCAACATCGTTAATACTTTCACTTGGTCATCCACATCTTGATAACTAATACTAATTTTTTCTACGACAGTCGCTTAATTGCATCAAAACACTTGATTCTGATAGCCTGTAGGCCTGTAACACTTTTGGCTTATTGATATGTAAGAAGTGTATAATCCAGTGAGTAAAAATACTTTTTAATTTCCAATACATTTGTGTCAGAAATCACCATGTGAAGAGTTTGTTTTGATTTTCATGCAGCCTCATTTTCAATTTCGTGTCACTATCATATTATTTTAAGAGTTTATAAATAGATCGATGTGCCAAATGTTTCCCATGATTAATTACCTAATTATTTGGAATAGGACTTTAAAAATATGACAAAAGTTCATACGTATATGCATTAAGTGAATACAGAAAAATTTATTCATGAACATTACTCCCCGGAATGTGGCTTTAAAACAAAATGGCAAATATTATCATATCTTAGAAATACATCCACGAAACAGTTCAACAAACCTTTGAGAATTCCTTCGGCAGCATAGATGTCTTTTCTGTATGTGACCTGCAATATTTCATTGATCAGAACCATGTATTTAACAATTCTTCAAACATTAAATACAACATGCTAAAATGAAGAATCCAGAGGAGAGTTTGTGTTCTTTCACAAAATTTCCTAAAATTTTGTTTATTATCTTATTTTTCTCTATTTCTAATAATTCAAAAATATCTTTGCAATATTTCAAAACTTACATTCCCAATGGACCTTGCCAAATGTTTGATACATGGCTCTCAACCAGGGTTTTCCCTAGGGTGCTATTTTAGTGAGTCCCAGGGACCTACAAGAACTAAATTTCTGAGTCCTTTGTTAAATTGTTTAGTCCCCAAGTCGATGAAATTCAAGAAAATACATAAAAACAAAGGCACATATTTTCAGTCTCAGGTTGAAAAAAAAAAAATTACTGTCTAGTAAAATTCTGGTGGAAAAGAAAGAAAGAGGATTAATGATAAGATAGAAGCATGAAAATGTGCTATCAATCAAAAGACACATATGCCATGCAAATTTAGTTCATGTATGAACAACAACCATGGGTTAACCTGACACGAACCAACCCTTTTAACTGGATGTTGGTGCCGAGGTGATAGTACAAGCCATCCTCAACTTGGTAGAGGTGAACTAAAGTCAAATCCATATCACTTGTCGGTGAGGAGTCTTGTGAACCCTTTCTTGACATGGACAAGTTTAAATTCTAGGTAACAAAGCAAACCTATATTAAAATTACACTAGCTAGAGTAATCAATTGTGCAAGTCATCCTACCTTCATGTAACTAGTAGGCTACAGGATAAAACAGTTCCTTGTAGCTTGTCTTAACTGAAAAGTGGGTAAAACCATCTGTATGATAATGAAAAGGTTACTTCACCCCGCCACGTTGTAAGAATCATACCATAACAAGAGGCCCATGGGCCTTAACGGTCACCCGAGCTAAGCAATTTTGAATACATGGGTTATCAGGGGAAGTAGTTTTTAGTGTTGTGAAAGGAAAGACATTATTTTAAACAATACAGGATTAAAAAGTTAGATTTTCACAAAATTCTTGCGCAAAAACATTCCTTTACCAAATTACTGGTAAAAAGCATGAAATGAATGCATCATAGAGAATACAAAGGGAGATAATCAAAGAAATCATACAAAAATGAATGAAAATGACAAAGTCTGAAAAGACCTCAAAAACACATCAAAAATTAAAATTCTGATTTCGATGAAAATTCATACATCCACTCAGAAACAAACCGTTTTTCAATTCATATAGTGGTTCTGGAGAAGAAGATTTTTAAAGAGGGTACCCCTGAGGCCTCTTCTGCCCCACCCTGGATCCACCTCTGGGCCGATCGGGCTAAAAACAGCACAACTGGTAATGGACCTTGAGTACTTGCTCCCTATTGAGTTTTGTCAAAATCCCTTCAGTGGTTTCAGAGAAGAAGTCGAAAATGTAAATTGTTTATGGACGCACAATGACCACAAAACGTGATTAGAAAAGGTCCCTTAAGACTTTGTCTCAGGTGACCTAAAAACTATATTATAAGATTAATTACACCTTAATCCTTGTTCTTGAACCCTGTCTTAATGAACAACTGAACAGAATATTTGGTGAGGGTTAGGACCAAGAACCATAACTCTTACCTTCCACAGACTGTCTGGTCCATCAACCAATTTGACTTTACTGTTCATGTATGTCCTGGCAAGATGGAGGCATTCTGTGCCAAACTCAAAGTCATAATCTGTTGCCTGAAGCACAAAAATAATTGAATCACAATCATTTTTTGTTTGTTTGTTTTATTGCTGTTTTTCACTTACCGTATGTGGAGATGTGACAAGCTTTATGTGAAGTACCACAAATCTTATATGTACTATGGACTGTTGCTAATGCATTGAGGGGATCGTTTTTTTGTTCCACAACTACCGTAACACAGGACCTCAGTTTAAGTCTCATTTGAAAGACCAGTGACTTTCACTCCTTAGGCGGAGCGCTTGGCAAAGGAACAAACAGTCATTGCCATTTTTAAAAGTTTTTGTTACGAATATTAAACATATACGTTAGGTATCAAATCTGGAACCTTTTGCTTGTTAGTCATGTTTGTTGCACTTCACCTAAAGCTGATGACATCATTTGTTTGTTTATTGTTGTTTAACGTCCCACTCAAGAATCTTTCACTCATATGGAGACGTCACCAAATGCCAGTGAAGGGCTTCAAATTTTGGCCTATGCTCAGCCCTTATGGCCACTTAGCAGTGAGGGTTCTTTTAACATGCCAACACCTACTGTGACACGGGACCTCTGTTTGTACTGTCTCAGTCCGAAGGAAAGGAAACCAACCTGTCGCCGGCTGGACTCGAACTTACGACCAAGAGTCGAGCGCGCTACCGACTGTTGATGACATCATAACAAGTCTTGTTTGGGATGTTAAACAACAACAAAACTAATGCGTAGTTTTCCATTAATAGCTATCCACAATGTGAAAGTTCCACCAATTGAACTGGAGCTGACATAAATCTAAAAATTATGATATAAGTCCAACATTGTCTAAGCTGATATAATGCAAGATTCTTATATGTCTAATATACCATCGACCCTTTCAATACATTTTGGAGTAGGAGACAAATTGTGTAAAGTAGCCAACAACAATATATAGCTGAATTTGGTGTGTAGAATCAATCAGCAATTTTTTTTTTTTTTGAGTGAAAAAACGAAAGTAGCTAATGACTTAAAACTATTCTTTATAAACATTGTTGACTGAATCAACTGACTGCCAACTTTTATGCAAATGGCTTACAATGATCCCCAAGTTTTTAGGAACACCAGTTGTCCACCTGTGACTTAAACGATAATTAAAGTTGATTTCAAGTGACCTACTTTCTCATATGCGCCTCTGATCACATGGTACAAAAATCCCTGTGGCATCTCACTGGCTAGATACTTTGTCCTGTCCAAAGACTCTGACAGAAAACCATCTGTATCTCGGGCTATGACAGTAGACGTCAAAGGTCGAGTGATACCAGCTGCCTTTTAATAAATAATAAAAGCTTAGTTGAGCATGTTGTATCAAAACAAAGTCAGAAGCCATGATATTATCATTAACATTCATTACCACTATTCAGCAGAGGTTACACTAGTTTAAAGTGAACTTAATCAAAAGTTTAAAGATATTACAAATTGATACATGCCAAATGATGACAGAAAGCTCGTTTTGTTTGTTTGTTTGTTTATTATTGTTTAATGTCACACTCAAGAATCTTTCACTGATATGGAGGCGTCACCAAATGCCGGTGAAGGGCTTCAAATTTTGGCCTACGCTCGGCACTTACGGCCATTGAGCAGTGAGGGTTCTTTAACGTGCCCACACATACTGTGACACGAGACCTTGGTTTTTACTGTCTCATCCGAAGGACAGGAAATCAACCTGCCGACTTGAACTCACGACCAAAAGTCAAGCATGCTACCGACTGAACCAGGTCGGATGACAGAAAGCACCAAATCATGAAGATAAAAATTACCAAGTTCTGTTTGTGAAACATTAAGCACCACCTCCAGGCTATGTCACTTGTAAAGAAGATAAAATCCCAAAACTCATAATACAAATATTGCTTTGAGTTTTTTGCAGAAATCAGAAGCAATTTATCAGCTGCCTTTTACAACATTGATCCTTAATTTTAGCCAGCGTATGTCCATTTTGTGATTTGTTTGTTTCTTTGTAAGAGCATATTCACAACTACTACAAAATCTCCCAAGTCAAGAACATGGTCACAATAAAGAGTGTTAACTGTACTGTAAACCTACTCCATATTGTTTGGCTGCCTTGGCAACATCCACTAGAACCTTTTCGTCGGCAAATAGTCGGACAATGTCATGAATTAGAACCACATCCGTTGATGAGCAGTCTGGCAAGGGAAATTGAAAAAAAAACCAAGAAAATAACAAAGTACTGTATATAACAGAATTCATACAGAAATGAATAGAAGTCATTTACAGTAATACGTTTAAAATAGAGGTACTGTGTCGAGTTAAACCTGGCAAACAGAAGAACCATCACTACACAAGTCCATAATGGATACAGTCATACTTGCATTAAAGGCCACCTCAGTTTAAAGGGCATCTGCCTATAAAAGCTATGAATCAAAAACGTTAACCTTTTTTATAATGAACAAACCTCCTTACAAAGGCCACCTATATATAACAGCTAATTTTGTTTGTTCCCCTAAGTGGCCCTTTTAGACAAGTTTGACTGTACCACAGCAACTATCAAAATCTGGGGTAGTTCACCAAGTGGCAGGTGGTGTCTCCTCTTGAATGAATTTTATTACTACATGGAAACAAATCAGAGACAGTGAAACTTGTCTTGAAAGACCATCCCCTGTCTCACTGAAATGTGATCTTTCAGAGCAAGAGGTTTCTCAAGAGAGGTTTTATCTAAAGCATTACTAACCAAGTGGCTTATAGAATGTGGTGTCACAGGTCAGTTGGTGTCCTATGACAGTGGTCATATGGGACAGGTTCCTCTGTAATATTTTGGTTATAAAGAATTTTGTCATGCTTTCAAATTTACCCCATTCATAACAATTACTGGTACAAATGAATCTGTCTTGACAGACCACTTCATATGCCACTGAAATGTGGTCTTTCAAGACAGGTGGTCTCTCTATAGAGGTTTTATACAAAAATGTTCTAACCAAATGGTTTTCAAAATGTGGTCTAACAAGACCATCTTGGTCTATCATGAGAGTGGTAATTCAAGAAAACTTTCACTGCATAACACAAGACTAAATGGATGGATGAAAGACAGGGAGTGATCACATAGCTCACGTGAGCCTGTGGCTCAGGTGAGCTAAAAACATCTTATAATGTTGAACGCTGACAGTACTACCTTACTGTAGTTACTTGCATTGACCAAAAACCAATCTGACATTGCTCCTATTTTCTGATATGTCATGTGGGATATTCAATGAAAACTGGCAAGGGGTCACATGTGAGAATCCTCATTGTTTATCGAATGATAAAGGGATGTAATCGTTATAAACAACACTGACCACACAAAATTCCTTTTAAACCCTTAGAGAAGATGGAATCTGCGAACAGACAATTTTTTCATTATAAAGATGGTTTACATCTCTTTATCATTAAATACACTTTCAAGATCACCAAAGTCGTATTCTCGATTTGGACAAATTGGATACACCTACAAGGGTTCACTAATATGTAAAGCCTAGTCAGGTTTTCGTTAGAACTCCCATGAGACATATCAGAACACCAGTGCAATAAGAAATAAGTTTTCAATTAGATAGATGCAGTAGTCAGCTAGTCTGAGACTACTAACGTTTGATGCAGACTAGTCAAGGTTTTGCTTCAGTTAGTCTGGTTGACTAGTAGAAAATTGTAGAAACATGTAATGATTAATGAAAGTGTATGTACATCGAACACCAGGGTCCAGCACCATAAAACTTAAGAATTACTTAAGTCTAGAAATTTTACTCAAGTGTGGCAAATCCTCAAATCTGATTGGCTGAGGAGGCGAATTTGAGAATATTCTCAGACTTGAGTAAATTCTCAAGTTTTATGGTGCCGGGCCCTGAATCACCTTATCAGCCCCTTCATTTTTGTTCTCAACACGAGCGTAATTTGATCATAGCTTTGACTCATGAGAATACAAAACAACATACATAAATAACTTACTAAAACTGTTAATTCAGTAATTCTCGTACCAATTAAGTAAATACTTGCCAGTTTAGTATATCTTTGTACCCCTTTGGGGCTAGTTAATTTGTCTTAGGACTGGTAAAATTTATTTCCAACTAGTCCAAGCGACTTTGAAGACAGAAATGCTAAAGCCGACCCCTGAGACTTACCCGATTCCAAAGCCTTGACGCCTCTATATATAGATCTATGTCTCGTATCAGCACCTGTAGTGACTGTCACCTTACTGAAGTTATAGGTTTTGATAACACTTTCTACATATTCTGTATGCCTTGGTGCCACTGTCATCACAATCTTCTTTATCCATAAATGCCTGTTTAATGACAAAATTAAAAGATACATGCATTGTACAGTGGATCCCGTCTTAAGAGACCAACCCATCTGCCACTCAAATGTGATCTCTCAGGACAGGTGATCCGTTAAGAGATTTTATTTAAAAAAAAAAAAAAAAAAAGGTAAAGCAGAAAAAATACAATAGAATGAATCTTTATTTAACCCTGAAGCCAGTATCAGATTTGTGCACCTAACTCTAAAGAATTATTTCACTAAGTGGTTCTCAGAATGTGGTATCACAAGACAGGTGGTCTATAACAAGAGTGGTCTCACACAATAGGTGGTCTCTTTGACAGTGGCATCACAAGACAGGTGGTCTATAACGAGTGGTCTCTCAAGACAGGTTTCACTGTACATTCAGGGCCTAAAAGACCCTTTTTTTGGGAAAGGGTCCTGTACCCTTTTAATTGGGAATTTAATGTCACAATGGACCAAATTCAGTAAAAAATAATACATTGTAGTATTAATAATTATGGTAATTTTAGTAATGAAATTAAAAACAAAGATACAAAACTGTTATTAATTTAACTTTTTATTTAACTGACAGCATGGATTTATTCAGAATACATGAGGGTAATAATTCAGTTGTTTTTTTTTTTGTCTAAATATACATGTATCAAAAGTTAGGGGACATGGTGAACATAACTGGGAAATATTTGCTCAAATCTGGAAAAAATAATGCTGATTTTACATTGGGAATGTGTCCTTTTACCGGACCCACATGTTGATGATATTAATCCCTGACAATGTATTGATATTGTGCCTGTCTGGGGCAACAGTAACTATACCTCTAAGACCGATTATCAAAAGAATTACAAAGTCTATAACTACAGAGTCAGCAATGTCAACACTGATGAATCACAATTTGTCTATGTGACTCCAACTACATGTATCATTTTACTTGATAAGTGATGCGTGTTCTTTTTCACAGTGTCAACATCTGTGTGTTGGGTGTGGGACTGTTTTTGTTAGATTCAACGTTAATATTAATATACCGTTGATACAAATTGATTCTATATCATATCAATATATTGTACATGTATTTCCTTAATATTGATACATTCAAGACGCTGTTTTTTCTTTTAAAAATTTCCAGTATTTTCACTTTCCTTTTTACTTCATGTTCTTGAACTAAGTTATAATACTTAAATTATTCTATATGCATTGTCTGTTATGTTCAAATACATGTAAACAATGTTTTCTATGCAATGGCTGCTTAATTCATCAAGAGACAGTCAAATACACAACAAAATTGCTAAATATTATAATGAATGTCTTTATTTTGAAAGCAAGGAATTTCTCATAAATGACATTCCAAGATTACTACCAACCCCGATATTAAAGATAAAGGTCAAATTCATCCAAGACATCATTTATTATAAAGCAATATACAGTGAAACCTGTATATAGGGGCCACCCACGGGACCAGAAAATATTGACCTTTATGTGCAGGTGACCCTTATACACAGGTTCAATTTAGTTGAAGTATGCAGTCAAGGGACTTGAAAAAACTGGCCTTTATAAGCAGGTAATCCTTATATAGAGGTGGCCGCTATAGCAGATTTTACTGTACATTTGTACCAAACTTAACTCCTCAACCCCTGTGGTCACATTTAGACTCAACCAAATCAATAAATAGTATCATCTAATGTCATAATTTGGGAGTGAACAAGTTAATATTGCATGTAAAATTATTATAAAATTTGGATTCTAAATCATACACTACTGAACTCTGACTTAACTATTCTTTGAAATGGACAGGTCCAAATGTGACTTCAGGGGTTGACGAGTTAAAAAACTCGAGTTATTTGACAGAATCCAAAATGTTGCAAACAGACACACCAAATCAATTTCTCCCCCCCCCACCCAACTATCATCAATTTAGGGGTCATAAAATACTTAACTGAGAACACTTGGTATACACCCTAAAGTAGTTGTCAATTTGACGATAACTACACAATACATGTACCTGTGAAATGCCTCCAGAGTATAAACCAACAAGGGTCTGTTCAGTAATAATTGATACTGCTTTGGTTTTGTGGCACAAAATCTCTCCCCATTACCTCCTGCAGGTAACACAACATACACAGGGAAATCCATTTCATCATCGATCACTTACAAGTAATCAATCTGACTGACAGAGAAGACACTGAAATGAACATCAAGCTATATATTTCACAAGATGTAAAAAGTTGTTTCCCAGTATTCACAAAATAATTAGGTACAGCACTAGGACAGCACTAGGACAAAGAATAAGAAAATCTAAGAAGACAGACATTATAGACCAGCTTTGTATGGTAACTGTATTCAGTGAAGAAAATTGAATATGAAAAAATTCAGTGAAGTAAATCAAATATGATTATTTTCACTGAAAGAAAATCTGTACAGCACAGATACAATGTACAATACTACTTTTCAACTTCAAATTTATTACTGCAGGCAAATTGATAAAAGAACTAAATTATGAATCATTAAGCCCCAGCATGCCTAAACTAATGAATGTTTTTTTTTTAGATATCTAGGATTTTGACACACGGTTCTTCAGGAGTCTTGATTTTCTGGGCTTAATGCAGTATATTCTGTAGTACTATACATTCCAAATTTTAATATTGGAAACAGAAATGTGTATTATATAATATACAGTGAACCCGCTTTACAACGACATTCATTATAACAGAATATTCGGTATCCGACAAGAAATGCTCGGGAACAAACATACATGTACATAAAAAGTACTCATTACAACGGAATATTCAGTATCTGACTCCGACATTAGATTCCGGGAACAAATGTACAAAACTCAGTGTAAATAAACTCTTTACAACGACGTAACATAGAAACCCACCAGCTGAACTGGCTATATTGTTATCATTCTTGATTTACTTCACGGTTGAGTTCATAGGTAAAAATAATTGCCAATAAAACAATTACACTGTCAATTGTTTTCTAATCTCCACTGATAGGTGATGGCCTAGGTGTCAACAATAAGTGCTTGAATCACCCTTACCTGTATGTCAGGCTGTAAATACAAGCTGGGTACAAAGTGAAAAAATAAGATTGATAAATAAAGAATAAAAAATACACATAGTTGATAAGTTTCGTTAGGCTACATGTTCGTTCCGATGTGGCTACAGTGGCGGATCTTTAAATTATTTCAGTACTTGCAATAGCAGTAGTCATTTTACTAAAACTTTATTTATGAAACGCATTTTTTAGAGAATTGTATCAGCAATCTCTGCATTTTTTTTATTTTAGCAATAAAGTGTCTAAATCAAAATCTGGAGATTACATTCGGGCATTTTGTATATGATTCATGCATTTTACGACATCACCGATTTATTACCGATTTAATGAAAAAATAATTGTGCATGGATGTTAACAAGATTAACTTGCATAAATTTTGTTTATATATTTTCATAGAGATTTTAATGTTGTTTTAAGTTTATTTATTAACATGTACAAATATATGTGTAAATGATACTCAAGAGAGCTAAGTATGAAATGCCCAACACATCAAATTCATTAGTGACAAATTCGATATAACGTCATTCCTACATGGGAACAAACATGGTCGTTGTAAAGAGGGTTCACTGTATATTATACTACAGTTTTCTATCCGTATCATCTAACGCCAGTGATTTTCCATTCCAAATTTGCCTTAATTCTGTATTTAGTTTTGGTGAATTCTGCTTTTTTCTGTTTTCACAAGATACACACCTTAGATAAAAAATATCTAATAATACAGATTCATAATTGTACTTTCAATAGTCTGATACACACATTTAATGAATGATTTGTATATAGGAAAACAAATAAAATATAAATGTAAGGATGTATGTTTTTAATGATCAAATATTTCATAAATAATTTGTAAGTACTCTAGGCCTACATGGCTTATAACATGTATAATACAGAAATTGATGCAAAATTATGTGATGCAATATTGTAAATAAACTAGTAAATGAAGTTTATAACACACAGAAACACCACATACAGGATTCAACATTAAGGTTTGTCCAGTTTTCCGGGACAAGTCCATTTTAGGTTCTGACAAGTAGATGTTACTTCTCACTTGTCCAAATGGACTTAAAAGAAATTGTTAAAGACAAAAATTAATTCAATAAAGATAATTCTTGTTTAAAACAAAATAATATCTTGAAATGTTACACTTGATTTTCGGACAGATCATTTTTGCGTTCAGATTAAGTAGATTTCAGTACTACATGTACTTGCCCTACAAGACAAGTGGACAATTTTTGTTATTGTTGACCCGTGACATTAGTTCGCAATTTAATACCTCGTGTTGGAAATTTTACAGATTTTTCAAAAAACACAAATTCTGTTTATGATTGCTAATTCTGTGATTCTGTCTGCCATTCTGTAACAACGGAAAATCACTGGCCATAAATTAATCAGACAACACTAGTTAAGATGATTGTTGTATCCGAGGGATTCAATGAGTAACAATCATATTTTTAGTTTGAACACATACATGTATGTAGATTATTTGAATATAATTGTTTCATGTTCATGCATGACAGTCACATAATCCCTCTGGGGATTCTGTCGTGTTGCCCCTGCCTGCCTGTCAGGGCAACACGACAGAATCTCCAAAGGGATTAGACAGCAACACAAACAGTTAACATGTATAGCGGATGTGTGAACACCCACTTTAGTCTGAGCCATATTTGGTCATGAATTTCAAAATGAATTTGTAAAGCAACCAATCGACAAAATAAAAATATTTTAACTAATATAATTAAAGAAGAAAAAAGTTTATCCTATATCTTCACTACATACTTTTTCCTTTGTTTGGTTGCTTCAGTTTTTGAAAACACTCTTCCTGCGGGAATCTCGGTGTTATCCATGCGATGTCAAATAATTAGGTCATGTGAGTAATCATTAATATTCTCGCACCTACCTTGACAAAAAATTTAAATGAAGGGAAATAACTCCCAATATAGTATTGTCGTAAGGAATCGGTGATGGTGTATAAACAGATCAGTGAGCCATGCTAAATCAGTATGACCAATAAACATCCCCTTTATTTTACTTTCGCTCTCAAACTTCTAAAGATGGCCGCCATTACATATGTTAAAACACAGTGGCTTTTCTTACGTGACCATAATGCATTTTCACTTGGCTATTCTTACGTGAATTCCGACCGAGCATGCACATATTGAAATTGTCGGACTTGTTTTAGTTTTGTGGTCTGCTGTAAAAACAAAGATTTAGGATAGCCGGATGAAAAAGCATTACGGTCACGTAAGAATAGCGACCGTGATGTATAAATCCCACAGATAATTTGAGTGTGAATATCTAATACAAAACGGATTTATTTTTATTTGTCATGGACATGGATAAATAATTCAGTATGAATAGGATACTGCTACGTAAAATTTAAGTGGTAGGTATCAACCATTTCATTTTAATCAGCCAAAACCAGCAGACATAGATTACTTGGCTAGGGCCAGTGATTTTCCGCGATCGCCGACAGAATCACGGAATCGGCAATCTGAAACGGAATTTGCGTTTTGAAAAATCTTTAGAAATTCCAACATGAGATAGAATTTATTTAATTGTGAACTAGTGTGCTATTTCCGTGTGCTATAAACTTTAAATCTTTGTTTATTTAAAATGTATTTCATCACATTATTTTACATCAATGACTATTTTATCCCTTAGATCTATTAGCCTACATTTACACATCGAAAGATAAGGGCAATCATTTCCATTGTCGTAATATCAGTACTGACTGACATCTGCCAATCTGGTGTCTTCTAAAACAAAAACAGCTTTAATCTGATATCTTTGAATTAGGTTTTCATAATGTTCATTTCAATTTCTGAATATATATACCAATTTTTATAATTTATAGTAAAATTTCACAATGTACAATCCATCTTAACTTTTTACGACATACTGCTCGATTAACAGCCGGTTTTTGTTACCAACACAAACACGTGGTCACACCTTGACGTATTGACAGAAAGCTACGATGGCTGAAGACACATGTATGTGTATCCTCCCATTTAAAAAATAAATACATCAGCACGGGTTGATAGTTTCCATGGAATCTTTATGAGGATGGTGACGTTTAATTTTGCAAAGTCTGTCAGCATAGTATAGATTATGCTAGTGTTGATACAATAAATTAAAAGACTAAAAATTAAATACATGTACATGTAGATCTACTTTATAAGTTTATTTAAAGTAAAAAAAAACACCAAATAAAACATCACAGACTTGTTCTAAGTTAGGTGATAAATTCAAGCTTACCTACAAGCATATGAGTATAGGCCTACAGACTTACAAATTATTTAAGAAATATTTTAAATTCATAAAAACATAGTGTTTCATATACATGTATATGTTTTATTTAATTCCCTATTTAGATCTATCATTAAATTGGTGTGGCAGAATATTGAAAGTATGATTATGAGTCTGTATTGTTAAATATTTTTTCATCTGAAGTATGTTTTTAGTTCTTTTTCTTATGAAAACAGAAAAAAACGGAATTCACCAAAACTGAAAACAGAATTGAAGCAAACATGAAACGGAAATCATTGGCCCTACTTGGCACAGACTTTTTTTTATAGAACTTAAGTTCTGTGGAAACGCTGGGTAAAAAATTCTCCGGTTTTAACCAGCGTTTCCACAGAAATTAACTAGAACTGTAGAACACGTCTTTAGCTAATACACGACTCTGATAGCAAAACAAATAAGGCATTGTAATTGTTGACTTTGTACACCTGCTATGAAACATCAAAAGTAACGTCTTTCAAAAAATACTAGAGGCCCAACTACTCCAACAATGTTAGAGGTTTAAACGGCGAGATACTTTTGACTTGCGCCGTTAACCGGCATATCCGAAGTAAGGCTAGCTCTAATATTATTGGAGTAGGCCCAACATGTCTTTCTGTTTTTGACGTTTCTTCTTACTTGTCAAATAAGCCGGGAATTAATCTTGGGACTTTTCATCAGTATACTTCTTTAGTGGGTAAAACCAGAAGCGTTACGAAAGTAAAACTGCGTTGATTGGTCATTATTATGATGATTATCCAATAAACATTGATGTCACATCTAAAGTTCGGCTTTAAGCACAAAATGGCGGAACCAGAGAAAGTGGTGTGCACGTTTAAAAAGAGATCGAAGTTTCAAGGCAGAAGAAGAAGACAACCAAGTGACTCTGACGGTAAATGATTGAGGGAGGGTGAATTGTTTCTAATTACAGCCATAACCGTGTCAGACACCAAGACGATTGCATCTTAGTTCCATGGGTAGCACGATTTATCATTTACCACCCCAATGGATCTCAAATGTACCCAAACCACTTTTAAGTCAGTCAGTCAGCATTGAATTAGAATTTTACTGTAATATGTTAAATAAATTTCATAAATGTAGATCTGTTTCTGGCTTTTATTATGTCGTTGTATCCTGCTTCACTATTTCTTTCAGAATGAACAAAATTGCACTAGCCTATAGTCTGTCCCAAGTCATATTTGTCCATTGGTTTTGGCTGATTAAAGTAAAATGGTTGATACCTACCACTTAAATTTAGAGAGCGGAAGTAAAAGAAAGGGAACGTTTATTGGTCATACTGATTAAACCTGGCTCATTGATCTGTTAAGAAACAATCACCGATTCCTTACGCAAATAATATATATTGGGAGTTATTCCCCTTCATATAACTCTTGTCAAGAGAGGCTCGAGAATATTAATGATTACTCACATGACCTAATTATTTGACATCGCATGGATAACACAGAGATTCTCGTAGGAAGATTATTTTCAAAAAATGAAGCGACCAAACAAAGAAAAAAGTATGTAGAAGAGATATAGGATAAACTTTTTTTTCTTTTTTAATTATATCAGTTAAATATTTTTATTTTGACGATTGGCTGCTTTGCAAATTCATTTTTAATTCATGACCTAATATGGGACAGACTATAGCTATATTATATGCGAGCGCTTGTGAGCTCTTTATTGTAGAAATGTCGCAACTTGAGTCAAGTCCAATAATTACAATGCCCTCTTATGGTCACAGTCCTCCAGTGTGTACTATGGGCTTCAAAAAGTTTCAACCGGCACATATTTCCAAACGAGGCTCCAGCATACGGGTTCCTAGAAACATGGCTTCCGTAAATTTTTAATCTGATTGGTTGAGTTATTTACGTGGTTGAGTACAATGGGTTTGTGGACAGCCAGATCCTGTAATAGCCTGATTAGTTACAGCTTAGATAAGACAGCCAGATCCCGTAATAGCCGGAATAGTAACAGCTGAGACGGCTTACCAACTTCTTAATTGTTCCAATAAAACAATGCCAAATATGCCTTACCTATAATTTGGCAACAATTTCCGCATGATTTTAAGCGACCGAAGCGTGCACTTTATGGTAAGGTGTAGAAAATGAGCTGTACATACATTGGCTGTATCTAAATTAATGTTACATTACGATGTTACAATGAAAAAGCTATGCTCGCTTCAAGGCAATGCCTTAGTTCATATTAGCATTTTAAGATGTACCAGAATTTTATATAGTTGGTAGTTGTACTGGACCAAAAGTTGGTTATTACCAGATTTAAATGTTGTTATATCCTATTTCACTATTTCTTTCAGAAACCAAATTACACCAACCTAGCATTTTATACAGTACAGTACTCATAACTGTTTGTTGTACTGGACCGATAGTCGGCTATGTTTTTCGTGAGAATTATTAAGATCAGTTGTCAACTGTTGGACATCATATTCAATTAGGAGATGGAAAATTTGTCATAGACTTACGAAAAAAGAAAATGAACGAAATAAGCTTGACCATTCTCCAGCGTTGGCGAATGTTGGTGGTGAAGTGAAGTCACAAGGTTGAATTAAAAAATAGAATCATTCCAATAAATTCCCCACCCCTCGTATTGTTCACACTTTTATATGAGGAAATAATTCTTTTCATACATGTACATATAACAACATATTTACAATGTACATACACACAAAAATGACATGTAGCTAATTTCTGGTCCATCACATAAAAAATAGCTCCATACAATTATCGTATATACTCACTTATAAGTTGATCTGGCATGCAAGTTGACCCCTTTTTTGAACTCCTGAATTTGATGGACTTAGCTTTGACCCACTTATAAGTCGACCTCCCGACATTTTGACTTTTTTTATAGTAAAAAATTCGACTTATAAGCGAGTGTATACGGTACAATTTGTCTACAGAGAAGCTTTTTGTATCGTACAAGATAAAAACTAGCTACAATAGAGTTTGAAAA
The DNA here is from genome assembly GCA_030159075.1 of Atrina japonica. Classification (NCBI taxonomy): domain Eukaryota; kingdom Metazoa; phylum Mollusca; class Bivalvia; order Pterioida; family Pinnidae; genus Atrina; species Atrina japonica. The sequence continues at coordinate 64,720 of BROG01000190.1, read as the reverse complement.
GTAACCATTTTATGGAGAAAATTTCATATACCTGTACAGTGTTTAAACAAAGTTATTGCCAAAAAACTGATCTCTCATTTGAAACAATTCAGGCCTCACCCTGTCATTAACCAGTGTCCATGTAAAATCATCTGCATACCAGTATATCACACTGGCATATGATATTGATAATGAAAAGGTTAACTCCCCTTGCATAATTATGTGAATCAGACCATATAAAATGTTTCTAGTTACTGTACATCTTTTCAATGTACAAAAATCCATTGATAATTCATTGTATTGTCAGGGGTCATCCTGGACTCTGAAAACCATGAGCCAAAAAATTAACCAACCAAGTTTTTTTTAGCCAATTGAAATTTTGATTAACCAGGACATTGAATATGAATACCATTAATGAGAAATGACAGTGTAATACTAAGGTTGTTATAAATGCTGCATTTAGTTCCATGGTTATCTAAAATTTAAACTCCTGGTAATGGTTCAAAAGGCTGCTCTACCAGGTTATCAGAATTGGTTATAGTAAAAAGGAAAAAAAAAGAAAAAAAAAAAAAAATGAAAATCTGTGAAAAAGTGCTGTGAAGTTTAACAGTATATGTGTTTCTTGTTCAACAGAAAAAAAAAGTGACAGCAGTGAAGATGGAAATGTTGCTATAAAGAAGCAAAGGAAACAACAAAAAAATCCCTTGATGCAAACCGTGAGTTATAATATCATACAAAATTCGGATGGGGGGGGGAGCTTCACCATGTCTATATTATACTTTCAAAGTTCAATATGAAAAATTATTGATTAATTAACAAATCTGATTATTTATGTTTACAAATCTTAAAATTTAGTTTTACAATCAGGTAGCAATGTTGATTTTTATATATAAGGGGCTAAAGTTAATTTCAAGAGACTGAAATTCAAGAATTGATATTTGAAATATTTTATAGGTTAGACTGGTGAAATTCATACACCGATATGTAAAACTTTTAACCAGTTGACTTAGTTTGAGTTGCAATGTCACACTTCTTCTTTTAACATCAAGTGCTGATTTAATGCCTTGTATTTATCATTGTGTACAAAACATCCATAATATTAATTACATGTATACTGTACAATGTAGAAGCAGAAATTTTAGAGAGCATTCAATTTTGGCATTATTAGCGATGTTGTTTGGATGGCTAAAATTGAATATAGCTAACAATTTATTCCTCATCGTAGATAAAAGATATCTTTTTTAATCATGAAATCGCTAAATTTACTTCTTGCTAAAGTAATATACAATATTTTTAGGACAAAAATTTCCACTTATATGGCAATATGATTTAGAGAAATCATTTCATAGATACATGTACACATTGAATATATACAATGCATAAGTAATTTCAAAAGTTTATTTCCTTATTTATATATATACAAATGTGTGTATATATATATATATATATATATATACACACACATATATATAGCACTAAAATGACTAAGGACACAGACAAAATAATTATTTTAATTTGTCCGTGTCATTAGTCATTTTAGTGCTTTTTATATTCTTTTCCTGACTTGTATATATATATATATCTCAAAATTTCTTGCGTGTTGATTTTTTAAGTTTCTAGTTGGTATAGATATACATGTATATACAGATATTTCTTTTAATGACTTATGCATACATAAGGAATATATTGTTTATTTGGATTCTTGCTTCAGACAAAAGGATATAAACAACAATCAGCTGTTGAATATAGTAGCAGTGAAAGTGAAACCGACACCAAATCATCATTTACTGTCAGTTACAAATCATCAAGAACAGGAGTAAGTAATTACAAATCTAATGTAAGATTAGGAACCTTATGGAGCAAAATGCTAGACTGGCATAATCGTAGTATGTCGTGAGTCAGCCCAACTCATATTGTGTGTGTATGCTTCTCTATAGGGAGGCAAAAGTGGAGTTAGCACTGAGCATCTGCAATTGTGGGGTTGGGTTTTTGCATATTTAACTGGTGTATGGGATACCACATATATTAGGTATCTACGTTGTCATACGGGTGATACAGTATCATATCACATGCCAGAGTGATCTAGTTACCTTTTTGTTCGTACTAAATTAAAATACATTACAATTACATCCCAGATTTTGGGAAATTCACATCACGGACCAGCGATATATACAAACATCTTCCCTCCTCCAGAATGTGTTATGTATATCTCTGACCAGCGATACATAAAGCTAGCTTTATATATCGCTGCTCTGACCATACCAAATCAAGATGAATTTGACTTAGAATTTTAATTGTTTCTATACTAAGTCTGCTGTATCTTCTCACTTGACTGATCACACAGGTGACCCACAGAGTATACGTACTCAAGTTAATTGGATCAATACAGTGATCGACAGGCAAATAACTGTCAAACTGGGTTACCTGTACAGATAAGTGGGCGGTTCTTAAAACTTCCCCTAAAAGAGAAAAGAATCGGCAAAGAGAATTCAATCTAAGAGTTTTCAGTACAAGCATGTAATGATATTGTACACAATTGAACAAAGGGAGATAATTCCGTTCATGAACACAGAAGTTGATGTGTTAACATTAGTGATCCAATATCCTGGACATCCTGAAGTTGTATACTTTGGTATCTGAGATTTTATATTAGATACAGTGAAACTTGTATATAACGACCTCCTTAGGGACACAAGAAAACCAGTCTTTATAGGGAGGTAGTCTTTATGTAGAGGTTAATTTGTACACAAATGGTACTATTGGGGAGAGCAAAAAAAACGGCCTTTGTGACCAGGTGGTCTGTATACACAGGTGGTCACTAAAGCAGGTTTTACTGTACATATCTTAACCATTAAAAATCTTCATTTGACTTATATAAATTATCTAGACATTTCATTTTAACAGGTATTGATAGTAAATGTATCAAATAAGATTTGAAAACTAAATACTTGGGTTACTATATCCTTGATTTCATTTTCTGTTTGCAGAAAAGAGAGGGTCCCGATGACATGGGAGCTACAGCCATTGTTGAAATTGATACTTCACGTGACGTTGATGCTCAAGCAATATTTGAGAGATCTCAAGTGATTAATAAGGCAAGTCGGCAGGGGAGTAATTCCACAGGATGTCATTTCCATGTTCTTCTCTCTCCTGAAATTATGACATTTTTTTTTTAAATTTGCAGATAGAATAATGTCCATACTATCTGAATATATTATTAGCTCACCTGAACTGAAGGTTCAAATGTGCTTTTATGCTCACCTATTGTCTGTTTGTTAACTTTTCACATTTACGACTTCAACTCCAAAACCATTGAAGAAATTTTTATGAAACTTTACAGGAAGACTCAAGGTCCTCTACCAAGTTTGTGTTTTACGACCAGATTAGCACAGGGGTGGAACCAGGGTGGGCCAAAATAGACCTCAGGGGGTACCCCTCTTTGAAAATCTTCTCCCCCAGGACCACTGTATGGATTGAAAATCTAATTGCTTCTGAGTGATTTACATAGATGTATGATTTAAGTTGGGGGGGGGGGGGGGGGGGGGGGGGGGGGGGGGGGGGGGGGGGGGGGGGGGGGGGGGGGGGGGGGGGGGGGGGGGGGGGGGGGGGGGGGGGGGGGGGGGGGGGGGGGGGGGGGGGGGTGTTAATTTTTTATAAATTGGAAGATAAATTTTTGATGCGTTTTTGACTTCTTTTGAGACTTTGTCATTTTTATTCATTTTTGTATTCATTTTTGTATTTCTTTTAATTTCTCCGTTTTATTTTCTATGATGAGTTTATTTAATGTATTTATACCTGTAATTAAGTAGTGAAATGCTTTCTTGAAAAAGTTTTGCTGAAATATTATTTTTTGACTTTTTTTATGAATTTTTTAAAACTGCACAAAGAAGGGTTGGAGCGTTCACATTTTTAGATTATTCTTCAAAACTGCTTCAGGGATTTAAATAAAACTTTACAGGAAGCAAGTGCTAAAGTTTCTCTACCAAATTTGTGTTTTTCAGCAAGATCAATGCAGGGAAAGATCCAGGGTGGGGGAAAATAGGTCCCAGAGGAGATTCCTGTTCTAAAACCATTTAAAGTGGATCCCCATTAATAAGACCACCTAAGTAAGGTGATCTCTGAAATGAGAGTTTGGACTTATAAAATATCTATTGAGGAAAGCTGAAGTGACTGAATATTTGAAATTATGGTTTTAAATGTGAGGTGATCTCCAAAATGAGGTGATCTTTAGGCTATGTTTTACTGACTTTGTAAGATACCAAAACAGTTAAGATGAGTGATGTGGCCCATTGGCCACTTGTGTATATATAAAATTTAAATAAAATGTTATTGACTGTTTCTTAAATTCACAGATTCATCAACATTGTGACGTTAGCGAATATTAACATCTAGAGTAATTTTCTCATTATAAAGTATAGCTTTTGAGTTCTTCATATAAAGCTGTGCACTTTAAACTTTGTACTGAACAAAACAAATTGACTCTTTAACTTCAAGAGAATAAAATGAGTCTTACCTTGATAAAATCCAATAGATCAGGATTTGTTGGAATCTGTGCATAATTCACGAATGTCACTTTAACAAATCTTTAGATTTTAGCCATGCATGGAAAGCACAGCATTTGCATTTAAGAAAAATGTCCTATAGATGGGTTTCAGTAAGCAGTTTTTTGCAAGAGTTATTTCCCTTCAGTGGCCATATAGTGTGGTGGCACAAAGAAATGAAGTATTCTTGTAAATAAATAGTTGGAAAAAAATCTTTTTGGGCAGAATTATTTATTTCAGGTTTTCTTTAATTTTTACTCATCAGCCCCTGAAAAATAATGGATGGCATAGGCCAGTCCAAGTGTGACTTTAGGGGTGAATGGGGTTAAACAGCTAATTTTGGTAAAAGTTATGATGTTACTATCACTATTACTTCTTAATCCATTTTGGTTGATGAAAGAAGAAAAACTTACCAACACTATGGCCATCAAAGGGAAATAACACTCACAAAATACTGCTAACTGTAACCCATCTTACTTGAGATTATCTACCTGTCATACTGGGACAAAATAATGCCCTTTCCCTATGCGAAAAACAATACATTTTTTCCCCAGTTTGCAGTTCAAATTTCCAAGTTGAAGTCCAATGACACTGAATTTGAAGAGATTCTTGTATTTTAACATAGTTTTGTGTACATGTATTTCCAAATTTTAATAAAATGTTGCTAAAATTCCCATTTCAAAAGGCCCTGGCTCCGTTCCCAAACTAGTACTAGTGTGGAAAATCACTGACATGTATTTTGTTTTTGTATGCGTGTGTGTGTGTGTACGTATGTGTTCTCAAATTATTGATCGTTTTGTTTTTTTGTTGTTTGTTTTATTGTTGTTTAACGTCCCACTCAAGAATCTTTCACTCATATGGAGGCGTCACAATATGCCGGTGAAGGGCTTCAAATATTGGCCTATGCACCGCACTTATGGCCATTAAGCAGTGAGGGTTCTTTAAAGTGCCGGCACCTACTGTGACACGAGACCTCGGTTTTTACTGTCTCATCCGAAGGACAGGAAACCAACCTGCCGCCGGCTGGACTCGAACTCACAACCTAACGATCAAGAGTCGAGCCAGGTCGGCTCTTATTGATTTGTAATAATAATTGTTACTTTCTTTTATTGAATTAACAGGATTTAAAAGACAAAGAGGATGACAAAGTCTATAGAGGGCTCAATAATTATGCAAAATATATAGAAAAGAAAGATACGGCTCAAGGAAATGCATCTAGTGGCATGGTCAGGTGAGTATGGCATATGGAAACTTGACTGTTAACTGAAGCAAAACATGCCATAAATGAAATTCCACAAACAAAAATAACAGTTACTTAACTCATCAACCCCTGAAAAACAATGGACTCTTCTGGAAATAAGTGACTTAGACCAATCCAAATGTGTCATTAGGGGTGCGTAAGTTAAATAAATCTTCTAATTTTCCTATGGCAAATTGGATGGCAGTTTAGAGAACATTTATTGTACTGTGTTTGGCAGCTGTTTTCGCTTGAAGAGTTGTGAATGATGATTGTTAATTTGCAGTGACTGCCATTTTGTCAGTTACGACATATTAGATACTGCATTATAACTGAGGATTTTTGATATCTTGCAGAAAGGGACCCATGAGAGCACCTGCACATCTAAGAGCGACAGTTCGCTGGGATTATCAGCCAGATATCTGTAAAGATTTCAAAGAAACTGGTTTTTGTGGTTTTGGAGGTAGTTATGAAATTGATACTTGAATGTAAATTTGAATTAATTATTTATGCTATCCTTTATAAAGTATTGGCTGAAAAGTACAAATTAAATAGAATATTATAAATCTATTGCCCTGGTTGTAGGGAGACACGAGGATTTGTTTATGCAAGGGTAAACAAAGTTTGCCGCAGGTAAACAAATCCTCATGTCTCCATACAACCAGGACAATAAATTGTTTATATACCAAAATACAGAATCAATAAAGACTGTCGAATAAGCTGCAAGGGTTTTTGCATGAGGGAGACATGACACACGCAAGGGAGACATGAAGTGTAGTCTCCCTGACACATGACGGCTCTCAACCAATCCCTGACTGTGTTTTATTAATTAGGTATAAAAATAAGTTTTAAGAGTGATAAAATTAAAGGATTTCTGTTTAAAAAAAAGAAATTGTAATAGATTTAAAGAAAACAGATGAGTCTACTGGCTTGTGCTTCATAAAGTGTTTTGAAACATAGATTTGCAATTTTCACCTTTTGTGAAATACTTCTGTAGTACATTTCAGAAACAGATGGATATTATACCCCCAAACTTATATGGTTATCTGAAAAGATAGGAAAGAAAATGAAATGCAAAAAAAAAATTAAGAGTAAATGTTTTAAGATATTGAACTCCAGTGATAACATATAAGTATCACTGTGAATGGTAATTTAACACATCCAGTCATTAGATGCACCCTAAAATTATAAACATGTCACAGGTGCAGAATTTATGCCCATAAAAATGTTCTATCTGCAACAGACAAACTGATGGTTGCAGGGATGTGATTCCATAATGGTGAAAGAAGAGGAAAAAAGCTCATCTGTAGAGGTTTAATGCAAAAAATAAAGATTGCTGCAAAATTTTGAAAAAGGAGGAAGGAAAATTCTAATCCATGAAGTTGGGTTTTTCCGGTACTTAATATTTGATCTTACTGAATTTGAACTTTTGTTATAAATAAGTTAATTTTCTTCCTGACGAAGATATCCTGGACGTATTTAAATGCCGGCTAGTATTGTACTTCTTTAGTTTAACATCTATCTTCTGGTGACGATATTGGTTAATATGTTTTACGCTAATCACAGGCAATGTTTTTTTCTCAACAGATAGCTGCAAGTTCATGCATGACAGAAGTGATTACAAACATGGCTGGCAGTTGGAAAGAGAAATTGATGAAGGGCGATACGGAAAAAATGGTAAATTTTCTTTTTTAATTTTTTATTTGAAAAACTTGATAAAAAAAAACCGGTTACAGATATGATAAACATAATACCAACGTTATAGTACTCAAGACGATCATTTCTGTCAATTGACTTCATCAGTTGAGCTCCAATTTTAAACAGATTTTCTAAAGAGAAAGTGGTATCAGACAATGCCAAATAATAAATCTAAACATATAGCCAAAATCCGTCAAAGAGTAACCACTGCAAAAAGATGGCTATCTTGGCTTTGGAAGAATTTAGAAAATTAAAATGTTGCTATTAGTGCAAAATATTACTTTAGTATAAGATTATCAACTGGTACCAAAATACTAGGTACTAGGTTTATGTATACCCATTGGGACTCAAATGGTAAACCAGCAGTGGCAACGACCTAGTGGTTATAAATATCATAAGCATAATACCAAAGTTATAATGCTCAAGACGATCGTTTTTGTCAATACAGGAAGACATCTTGTAATTTTAATTCAAAGTGAACTTTATCTATTCCTTTCATGATAAGACAAGGACATTCTTCTAAATGCTCTTGTTCATAGTTTTTTTTTTTACCAAAATTTGCATAGACACCGGTAAATTAGTATCATGATGATCTCGCAGATTTTCCAAGTCCATTTGGCATTCCAGTTACAGGACCCATTCCCAACACAAAAATGACTTGTATTTTCTAAAAAAAAAATATGCAAAAATTCCCAGTTTGGCCTTTCAAAATAAAAAAAATGAAGTATTTTCAAACAAATGTCTTAAATGATTTTTTTTCTGGTTGAGTTAAAATGTATATTTTTGAACTTTCTGGACCCAGTATTTTGAAGGAAAATCCATGATCTTAACATTTTGAAAACATTGTAAAGTAACAGTAATGTTTTTTTTTTTGCTTCTCCTTCAAAGTAGTCTGCAGATATCATATTCTGATTGCTAATGATACTTAACTGGACTGGATGCAGTTGATTTTCAGATGTCAGGTTTTAAGCTTAGAACTGGAAATTTTAAAGTCACAACAAGTCTTGATGTATGTAAACATAAAAAATAAGTGATGGGCAAAGCTCTCAATTTAGGGATATCAGAAGTGAATTTATCATTTCCAAGAGCCATTGGCTTACTTACACTCACTTGTCTGATTGCAGGTTACTGACCACTGGAAAGGTGTGATTGTTGATTTTTTTAGTACAGAATGAAAAAAGTTATAAAGATGCAGTGAAAATTGTTGGCTTATCATGAATCTTTTTTTCTTTAGATGAAGAAAATTATGAGATAAGCAGCGATGAAGACGACCTACCATTCAAATGTTTCATATGTCGTGAATATTTTACAAATCCAATAGTAACAAAGTGAGTATCTAACAAAACTTTGAAACTGCATGTTCACAGAATTTTATATACAGTAAAACCTCGTTATACTGCCACCATATGTTCAGCCCAAATTTGGCATCATAAAGAGGTCTGGCGATAGGTTGAGGGAAACCTAAAATGAAATTATAGGGAAAATTGGAAAAATTGTGGCATAAAGCAAGGTGGCAAATGAAACATTATAGAAAGGTTTTACTGTATTTTAATATTTGTTTACCATAACTGATTCTATTGATTTAAAGAAAAACATAAATAGAGGTTGTAAGAGCTTTAGTATATAAATTGTTTTGTCAATTACATCACTGTGTATTATATGCATACCTATTTGTTTTTCAGATGTAAGCATTATTTTTGTGAAAAATGTGCACTAGCTCAGTACAAGAAGTCCAAACGATGTTTTGTTTGTAATGAACAAACGATGGGTGTATTTAATCCCGCAAAAGGTATTTTGTATTTTACTATTTTATTTTGAGTGTGTGTGTCAAAATTTTAAAAACTGATCAATTGGTTCACCTCATTTCCAGTATTAATGTGATCAGGATATATATTCATGGTTAAAGCATCAAAGTTTCTCACTTCTGGTCAGTGCAGAATCGAGCCATGCTGGAACTTAAACAGATTTATGTGAGAATGTTTGCCAGTTTACGAAAGTTTGATGGTCTCATCAAATGAAATGCAACCTAAGGAATACTTTTTCATGTTCCTAATTTTCGATGTCATAATACTGATTTTGAATTTTATTACCCCATTTTTAGTAGGATTCAGTTGATCCTGATTACCTTTATTTAGTTTATAAACATAATTTCAAAATAATTTCTTTTTAAATTTACTTCAATTTCATCAATTGCAGGGGTTTATTGGAGACAAAATTTTTTTTATTTGTCTATCTACTGTAAATCACATTACTTTAAGAGAGATTAAAATTTGTGAAAATTCACGAACAAACATATTAGGGAATTCAACTATAATGAGTATTCGTATAATTTGAATAATTTGTTTCGTGTTGAAAAAGCCTTGTCCTATATACAGTGGAACCTCGCCTAAAGACCACCTTGTTTAGGAGACCACCTCGCATTTCAGACCACAAGTTTTTCAGTCTCTTGATAAATATCTAAGAAGTATAGGACCTCACTTAAAAGACCACCTCACTAATCAGACCACTTTGAGTCAGTCAGATAGGTGGTCTTAATAGCGAGGTTCCACTGTATATATATATATATACACACAAAGCACTAAAACCAACAACACTGTATATCATGGGGTGTTGGATCTAAGCAATAGATACAAGTCAAGAATATATAAAGCACTAAAAATGTCTAAAGACATAGACAAAATGAAAGTCATTTTGCCCCTGTCATTAGTCATTTTTAGTTTTTCAAGAAATCATGTTTTTGGGAATATGACAGTAAAGATGAACTCATTTACTCCAAAAGAAAATTTGAACTGGTTTAAGTCAATGATTTACAAAAATTGTTTTTCATGGGGTGATGAGTTAGATCAAGTCTTCCCAATATATAAGATAGTATCATGATAATTCTCTCTTATTAGAAGAAAACAAAAATGTGTTCTAACACTTGTATCTTTCTTTATCAGTCCAAATGCAGACAGTACAGAAAGTTGAGATTAGAGTATACTAATAGGTATGAAATCTGAGATTTATCATAATTAAAGAAATTGTTTCTTTTTTTGAGGATTTATGAATGTAATACCATATCTGCTTTGTTTTCAGAAATCATTGCAAAAATTGAAAAGATGAAGTCAAAAGGAGGCAAAGATGATGATTCTGATAATGAGGACAAAGGTGGCGGAAACAGTGATAGTGATTAGTGGAGAGAGAGAGAGAGAGAGAGAGAGAGAGAGAGAGAGAGTTTTTGTGAGATAGAAAAAAAGAGAGAGTGTGTGATTGTGTAAGTTGGAGAAGAGAGACAGGGAGTGATTGTGAGGTAGGGAGTGTGTGTGCTATAATGTGTATGGAATAGAAAGAGTGTTCATGTGGAACGATACAATGTGTGTGTCTGTATGAGATAGAGAGACTGTATGTTAGAAGGATAGAGTGAAGAAAGAGAGAGTGAGAGATAGAGCACAGATATAAGAAATCGCTCATGCATGTCCACAAAATAACTCAGGTAGTGATAGTAAAGGAAATGAAAAAAAGGTGGGAAAAGTGTTTTGCATGAGCAGAAGATTAAATAAGATGATATGTAGTTAATAAACATACACAGATAACATGATGGATGTTTAAGTTTGTATGAATTTGATAAATTTATGAACTGAACTTCAAAGATCTACATATATATGTATGTATATATTTCTCTGTTGCATTTCCCCTCAGATATAAATTGTATAGCTTATTTGCTTTTGTTATCTTGTTTATAACAACAGTCTCAATATTACAATTTTGAATCCCAAATGGGATAGGACCAGGTGTCGTAAAGGAGTCAGCTTGCTGTCTTTATAAGCATGCCACACATGTCACAAATGTTCCACGGAAACCTCTAGTATTCAGTAAAAAAATCAAGCTCGATGAAAAAGGAAAGGAAAACAAACAAAATCACATCCGAAATGAGTCAAGTGCTTGGAATAAAATATTTAAAGTCACAGGTCTTTTGGATGAGAATTGAAGCCAAAGTTCAGTTATATAATAGACATGACATACTGGCATTGGACCAATTTCCAGCCTGAATGTTTTGTTGATTTCTTGAACAAAAATTGACAGTACGTTACCAAATCAGGAATTATTAATCCTCGGATAGACAGTTTGGCAACTATTATGAGACAAGTTACGATTTCTCATATCCTTGTAACAATGATGTTCACTAGTATATAGTTTCCCTGTGTATATAAAATGGTCATAGGTGGAACACCCACTGACATATGGAATCATTTGGAAGACATTAACACTGTATGTAACAGATAAAGAGATATCACTACTGAATTGGGAAAGTCAAAGTCATCACGTTTGTGGTATCATTTAGTTGTCAGTTTGTCTTCCATGTCAAACTCCTGCACCAAATAAATCATTGTTTGGCGTGGTATAAAATACCACTAGAATAATTAAAAATCTCGTGTACATTAAAGATGACAATGGTGTAAGTCTATAATGCGGTAGTTCACTAAATCCTGATTTGTAATACGTAAGAATATAAAGTAATATTACAAAAAATGAAAGAAAGATGGATTTATTAACATACATAAATTAAACACACGTTTGTGTGTGTGTAATAAATACAGTAGAATTTAGAAGCACGTCTCTTCTTCAATCGTCCTTTAATTTAAGGTCGATTTTAAATTTTGGTGATAGTTTCTTTGGTCCTTTGAAATTTAATGAACTCCATTCTGGGTGTCCTGTTTTGTATTTATTACCTTGTTAATTCTAGCTTTATAAATCATTTTGATTACATACATATTTAAAACGTTAATCAGATTATTTTTTCTCAAAGCATTAATTTATTCTTTGATATCAAATTAGCTTAAATTTGTTTGCATCAATTATCCGGAACGCGGAGCTTAGTCTCCATGTCAACTCTGTGTTATTAGTTGCTAAGGAATCGGCACTTGATAAAAGAAATTTCAGCACAGCGTTAATTTATTTAGTATTAATAATTGATTTCTTAATGTGAGGTCTGTACAATTGACTGTAAATTTTAAAATGCAATTGTAAAATCACCGCCAAAAGCCACAAGCCCATCAAATTGTCAATGAAATGTCTAAAAACTACCTATGCCAGCCAAAAAATTGAAACTCAAAATACGGAGTGCTCTTCCATTATTTTGCGCTGTGTTAATCTTGTTTTAGATTTCGCAAAAAGATGTATAGTTCACTTCAATAGCTTTCGGCAATATGTCAGAATAAAGGAACTTTATTACAGGCTCGTGCAAACGATATAAGGTCTTGTCACGTGTCACATTCTTCCGAGATATTGGGACTCGTTTTATTTGTAATTTTTGTACGAAAGAATTATCATGGCACCATAAAACATAAAAATGACATAAGTTTAACATTTACTCAATTTTAACCAATCCAGAAATATGATTGGCGGAGCAGGCCAAGTTGAGAATATTTTGAGATTTGAGAGTAAATTCTGAAGTTTTATGGTGTCGGGCCAAGGTCTCATTCAGGGTTACATTTTGGACACAAAGTTCCGTAATATAGATGGCGATTTAGAAATGGAGGCTTTAAAACATACATTGTACAGTTAATGTAATGAAATTCATATTTGACCTCATCTGCTTTCAAATTCTTTTACAGTAACTGTTATTGCATATAAATACAGATATGTATATGCGACCCGGACACCACAATATGCATTTGTATAAATCTACTGTTTTGTTGACGAAATTAAATAATGAGAATTTTTTTTATGTCGGTAAGATATAAGTATATTGCGTGTAACATATAAATTGATTATAATCCATGTTAAATGATAATTTTACCTCAGCAAAACGACGAAGTAAATTTAACGATAATTTTACGTTAATTTTATTTAAAATGAACGTCACTTAGGAATATAACGCACAATTAAGTCATTTTGTAGACATCAGTTCTCGCGCCAAAAAGCTCCATGTGAGATTCAATATTATATATAGCAAAGAGCCATCACAACATCTGCATAATCCAATAGCGCAGGTCAAAATTTGTGAAATTTCTCTCGTATTTGACGCATCTAAACACTCAACACACGCATGCGCATACAAAGTGTGTATTGTATTTTGTTGTTGTATTGTTGTTTAACGTCCCACTCAAGAATGTTTCACTCATATGAAGACGTCACCAAATGCCGGGGAAGAGCTTCAAATTTTGGCCTATGCTTGGCATCTACGGCCATTGAGCAGTGAGGGTTCTTTGACGTGCCGACACCTACTGTGACACGGGACCTCGGTTCTCACTCTCTTACCCGTAGGACAGGAAACCGACTTCCCGCCGGCTGGACTCAAACTCACGATTAAGAGTCGAGCGCTCTACTGACTAAACTAGGCTGGATCATGTATTGTATACACTATAATATTTGTAGAATGAGTTATGAGAAATGACTCAGTTTTTATTTGTAGACGTTACAAAATTTCAGTGTCAAACATCACCGTAACATCATTAAATCAAACCTTGGGCGAAAAGCCAAATAAATATGTGCAATATACAGTTTGACTGTAATGCTGGTTGACATGGAATATAATTGTATCTTCAAACAAATACAGAAAAAAATTCAATAGCGTTCGCGGATTTCAGGAAAACGCAATAATATTCCAGTAAATATAGATCTAGTCTTTTACATTATACATAATAATATTCCATTGGGAAAGTTAATAACAACCATTCATTCATTATATTTTAAATTCCATTCCATCCTATTTCATTACATAGCATAAAGAAATTATTTCATATTTTATTATCATTAGATTGGTGTCTTTGAATGCAAGCATATTGAATGTTCATCATGGTTTTAACAAAGTCTCCGATTTTACACCGGCGACATGAGCCACAACCCATCATCCTTGGAGTATCAAGTCAGTTGTTTTTGTTTGTTTTATCATTGTTTAAAATACCGCCAAGAATTCACTTATATGGAGATGTCATCAGCTTTAGTTAACGTGCCAGACATTTTGGCCTGTGTTATGGACTGATGAAGCGAGGATTCTTTTACCTGCTTCGCCCGCCGTCTCATCTTTTTCGTGTTCCAAACAACTTTTGTTTGTTTGTTTGTTGTTTTACACCCCGTCAAGAATTTTTCACTTATATTGAGATGTCGCCGGCTTTAGATGATGTGCTACAAATTTTATCCTGCGCTATGGACTTACGAAAATGCAGTGAATTTTTTTTACGTGACACGCCTCCCGCGACACGTGACCTCCATTTTCAGCGCTTGGCGATGGAACAGTCACTACCATTTTAATATATTTGGTATGACCCTTCCGAGAATCGAATTTGGGACTATCTGCTTTCGAGTCGAACGCTCTATCACTAAACCACCGCAAGTGGCTGTTCCGAACGATTGGTAAAGTGACAGTCATTCCCAAGCCTTTGATATGACTGGTTACCGGGAATCAAATCCAAGTCCTGCCACTTGCGAATGTACTACCACTAGATCACCGGCAGTGGTCACGAATCAGTTGAAAATGTTCATTGACCAATGCAATCGACAAATTAAGTGGGTCATACTACGAGATATTTTACTGGTGCATTCCACTGTGTTGATTTAATTTTAGAATTATACCCCTACATAACTAAATTTACTCCATGCCTAAGCACAGATTTTATTAAAAATACAATTTATGATATAACTGAATGTGTTGTACACTTTTGTCATACAAATGTAAAAAATAATGAAAATAATTTCATTTTGAAAAATGCTTCAGAAATATGAAAATATACGAGCACATCTATCATACTCAAATTTTAAGTACTATACTTTTTTTTCATTTTCCTGTGAGAAAAACATATTTTAATTTTTTTATGTGAATGAATCATATCCAGAGCTTTGACAAAGAAGTCTGCAGTAAAAATAATAAAATAAAAGTTGAGCTTAAGTAAATATGGTGACGTCAGGCACCGAGTTATAAAAAAATAAATGTTCATTTCATTGACGATCGACTGACTTGTTCATTACCGCCCCGTTTTGCTGAAGCTTAATTGTTAAATCAATTCTTGTACATTGATGTCAGTTGATTAGGATATAATTTTGTTGTTATTATTATTATTATTTTTAAAATGTCGATTTATATGAAATGTATACGGACAAATAAAACGTGGCATTTTTGACATATTTCTGTACAGGAGAAATAATTTAACCGTAAGAATAGTATTTGATATGCATAAAGTTATAATTCATGTACATAGAAAGGACACCTTTCCTTATCTAAGCGTTGTTGTTAACCAGTCTCTTAATTTTTTTTTATGACGCCCACATATTTTCATTTTACTCAAATGATCAAGTGATTGATGATATTCTAAAACAAATATGTATTTGAATCTTTATTTTGTTAATGAATTGTAAGTAATGTGCCCGTGTCTTTATTGTGAGGTTGATCAAATTCTCCATCCAGGACAGTTCCACGAACTTTGAGTTTTTAAAGCGATATCTGAATATGAATCATAACTAGTACAGCCAGTATAAGAGAGTCAAAACAATTATCCTTCAAGACGAAATACCGCGAGAGTAAAGGGAAAACGCCGCCATATTGCTTTAACTGATAAATATAACATCGTCTTCATGTCGTTCTGGACTCTAGAATCTATAAATTCTATGGGATTGTTTACAATTTGATTCAATATGCCATGGATTTAAGGATCTTCATGGGGACGCTTGGCAACGAAATGTCTTCAAATTCGGTCTCCATAACAATGATGAGAATAAACCATTTATTATTTTACACATGCAATATCGGTTTGTGTCATCCCATGATAATTATATTGATAAATAGCCGATGCATAATGGGATGTTATACTCTACAGTAATTATCTATCACCGATTGCTAAATCTGAAATATGTCAGGTACCGCTGTATGGTTGACATATTATTAGAGGAGCTTAGAGCATGTAGAGCTGAGTTAAACATCTAGGATCCGGAATTATTTGGAAACACCTCCAAAATGGAGTTAAATTTCCAAAACTGCGAACACAATATGTTGGAACAAGAAAACATTAGCGAATGGGTTTACGAACTATCTGCCTCCGTTGTTTTCTGGTTGTTTATCGTTAACGTTTTCATTCCATCAAAATAATAGTATAGAAACTTTGATTGTTTAAAAAGTTATTTTTAGTTTAATTTAACTGTTTGATGTTCATTTTAACTAGTTCATTTTATATTAAAATTAGCATTGGAAAAACACAGTTAATTTCGATACATGTCATCTTGTGTACACCACATTCTGAAAAAAAAAGATAAAAGCACAGAGACCAAAGTATTAATCTTCAGAATGTCCTATGTACAATGAACAAATCTGGTGAATATTTGACGGATCTTTTAAAATCTAGAGGTGGGATCAGGTGCCATGGAGGATAAGCATCCATTGTCGACGAGTGGCACCCACAGTGAGTCCACAGTCAAATTCAAATGAAATAGGCAAGGAATAAATCCTCGTCACAACCGGTACAGGCGAACCAACAACGGTTACTGAACAGGTGACGCAAAATTTCATTAAATGAAATAAATAATCAAAAGGATGCTTGTTGATTACACGGTCATAATAGATTTCCGATCAAATTTATTAAAAATCTCACGAGATCACAAAACCAGTCTATGATTATGGAAAAATTCAACGGTCTATCTACTACAATGAATTGTTTTTAATTTCCGTTTGTTTGTTTTGTCCATATGATGTTTATTTATGATGTCATTTTCACCGAAGTTGGCTTTGTTCACCGAACTTGAGAGGTTTCCATATAACATTTGCGAGTGGTGTGGCATAGTAACAGGGGATACCGACTCCTTTCGGACACCTGGTCTCACCCCGTTTGGGATTCACTACTGTTTGTCATGTTCAGACCAATCGTACATCTAATTTGTCGTGTTATAATGATTGCGATTATTCATTGGTGGATCTTCATTTATTTTACCCGATTTGCCGTTTGTTTGTTTGATTTGCTCATATGTTGTTGCTTTCTGCTCTGCAAACCTATTATCACTTACTAACTGAAGGTGGTACATCTCTTATCCATGCTGTCCATAGTCTAACTTTAAAATTTCTATGCTTGACGACGAAATACTTGATAATTAAAACTTTACGATGCTCTAACGTCTAACGACATATTTTTGGAAATTTCTAATTAAAATTCACCAGCCAAATGTCTTTATTATCGGGTTATTTTCAAATTCCAGTTGATTTGAAAGACAAAAATCATCCCTTGGAATTCAACATATACGGATATATATATATATATATATATATATATATATATATATATATATATATATATATATATATACGTGTGTGTGTGTGTGTGTGTGTGTGTGTGTGTGTGTGTGTGTGTGTGTGTATTACTCGTATAGCGGTATTTACGATTCCTTTTATGTACTTAAATGTTAAACAATTCAGTGTTTTATTGGAGATGAATTTCCGACATTGTTATCTAGATATCATCCGGAAGAAATCGATCTGATGAATATTTCTGATGTGTCTTTTACGTCATAGATGAGTTAGATAACAGACAGTAAAGAAACATTTATGTTGCGTATCTGTCGATTTCTGGTAAATGAACACTGATTTATGCCATTGTTTTTGCAGATTTAGTGAAGCGAGGTCTGAATTCAAACATCAAGTAAAAAGTATATAGATATATCTTCAGAAAGAGATAAAATTAGACGTACCGAACGAAGTGTTACCATATTGAAATAACAAATGGAAAGTTTACTTATCTTTCCATTGCTGTTAATTCACTACTCTGAGCATATTTTCTAAATATTATAAACATAACACTAAAGTTATAATGCTCAAGATGATCGTTTCTGTCAGTTAGACTTCATCAGTTAAGCTATTTTAAATAGATTTTCTGAATGATTGTTAAAGCGACTGATCGGTAATTGTGTCAATTGTAATCAAGCTAATAAAATCCCCAATGATAAAATCTATAAGTTATATAGAAAGGATTGCTAATTCTGTAATTCTCCAATTTAATTCCACATTTTCTTTTAATCAATGTACATTAAAACAGTCTCGATGTGTTTCGAAATGTATACAATTTAGATATGTATAGATAAAAAGTTGACCTCGACCAATGTATAGAGCTGATAATTATAGAAATACTCTAAAATCATTAATTTCAATAACTAAATAAATTTGTTTGTCCAATGTTCACCAGATTTGTATATGTAATCTGGACATCCTGAAGATTTCTTCTTTGATATCTGTAATATATATATATATATATATATATATATATATATATATATATATATATATATATATATATATATATATATATATATATATATATATATATATGCCCTTCTTTAATATAATGAGCGCTTACTGCGTTCATACAAACATGAAGCAGTGTGAAAATTCAACGCGGATCAATATATTACCAAAGATATGACTGCGGACTACTTTCATTTGCAAACAAATCGCATTTCAGCAAGATTGCATCATCAATGTATTACTCACATTTCTGTCAGATCATATAACAGGTCGTGTTCTGACCAACTAAAGAAGTCTCTTTCTGAAACACTGTGGCACGCCAGTGACCAACAGATCCGTGTCACACAGTAGGCCTACCAGTACCACGTGTACCGACGTTGTCGGTTGTGCCTTTAAGTTTCAGTGGTGGGCTATGCTTCCCTCCTTTGGAAACCATCACATGACCAGATGAAGTGAGAGACTTCCTGGTTCAAAATCCGATGCTCTAACAACCTGGCCACGGAGGTCAACAAATAAAGAAATGAAGATGATGCATCAATGTGTGCCTCTATAATATTACCACATAATGAGTTTTATATTTACACAAACTAATATAAAGGTATTTGTTTAGATTGTTTAGACTGTTATTAACAATACCAAAGTTATTGTTTTACAAAAGAGGGCAAACCGAATACTCAAGACGATCATTTCTATCTATAAGACTTCATCAGTTGAGCTAGGATTTGATAAAAATGTATATTTCGAGTAAAATAAAGAAGTGCTAATTAATAATCGAAACTCAAGTCCATTTGAACACGACGAATTAGATGCATGTGGTCTCAATATGACGAACAATTGCGAATCCAAAACGAAAGGAAGGAGCCAACGTCCTCTGCTGGCATGCCACACCTATCGCATATGTTCCATGGAAACCTTTCTAGTTCTGTGAACAGGTCTAGTTCGGTGAAAAGGTCAAGTTTGGTGAAAAGCACGAGTGGCAAAAGGGAGTCACTTTCTGTAGTCGTGCTCCAGAATGGAAAGTTCCTGATATGGGAATTGAAATCGTCGAAAGGACAAAAAGGTATCACGAAGGCAAAATAATAAATGAAAATGTATTGCCAAATCTGTTTAAGAGTACACGATGTTAAAATGGATATCACCTTTAAGAAGTGTATAAATGGTTTTATTCGAGTAATATATTACTTATGTCTTAATTAATCTTAATCGGCTGGTACCGACATACCAGGTACTGGACATCCGGGACTCAAACGGTCCACCAGCAGTGGTATATGGGTACAGTGGTTATAAATATTATAAACAATATCAAAGTTATAGTTTTACAAAGGAGGTCAAAACAAATATCCAAGACGATCATTTCTGTCGATAAGACTTCATCAATTGAGCTCGAATTTGATATAAATGTATATTTTCGAATAAAAAAAGGTATAGCACAAGGTCAACAAATAATACCAAATCTGTTTAAGAGTACTATGTTTCATAAGAAAAAGAATCTTCCGTAAGGAGATACGTAATCCTATAACAAATGATCGAACCTCTATCTACCGGGCTGTTTTATATTTCTTTTTCTAAAGTCTTTTTGTTTGTTTGTTTATTGTTGTTTAACGTCCCACTCAAGAGTCTTTCACTTATGGAGACGTCAACAAATGCCGGTGAAGGACTTCAAATTTTGGGCTATGCCCCGCCATTGAGCAGTGAAGGTTCTTTAACGTGCCGACACCTTTTTACGGTCTCAGTCCGAAGGACAACAAACCGACCTGCCGCCGACTGGAGTCGAACTCACGACCTCACGATCAAGAATCGAGCGCGCTATCGACTGAGTCAGGCCGGCTCTTTTTCTATAGTCAATTTTATATCTATTGCTAAACAGTGAAAATTAGCCATTACGGAATGGTGTTGCTGTCACATATAAAATGATATGTATTTGCTTTTTACTGCAATGTCATCATTATGTTTGCCCATTATTAAATAAACACGCTGCAAACGAGACTATTTGTACAGTTGACAATGTGAAAACGGAAAAGTCGACCGAAAGGCATTGTTCAAACGAATAATAAAGAGGATGCTAGCATTGATATTTCCAACCCATGGTTAATAATCAGCCATAAATATGATGATTTGATGTTTCCAAATCATGAGTAATTATTAGACATAAAGATTATTTTTGCATCAATCGGTGTTACCAGTTCATAATTGTTCAACACCAATTTTGAAATGGTCAGCATACTTATCTTTTTCTTCATATGCTTGCAAATAAAATACTATGGCGATCATGGATGTCCCCAAACGTTGGTAAAAGGTGACCCATAAATGGGTGATTAAGATGTATGGTTATATATCAATTATATGAATGACAAACCATAGTAAACAATAAGGCAACCATGGTTAAAACATCGATAATAACGATTATGGTCGCAAAAATATGTGTCTGGAAGACACCAAGTATAAGTGATTTCAAATATTATTCTGGCTTTAATATATGTCAATATTAAGGATTCGTTTAATTTATTTAGTTACTTCGCTTTCTTAATGATTATTTATAGATAAAGAGATTTTAAGTTAAGAATTAAAAATAAATACTCAATAAGAATATTTGAACATCATTATGAGCTAAATTTTCACATTAGTCTTCGATCAAATTTCATTTTTATATTTTTATTTGACTGTGGACTCTAGGACAGTGTGACCAGTAAACAGGGTATGCTTACCCCCCCCCATGACACCTGATCCGACCTTTAGATTGCTAGATGTTCGTGTCTGTCCAATTTTCACCATATTTGTATATGCTATACTGTATAAAATAGACTAGTACTTTGGTTTCAACGTTACATTTGCAACATACATTCGACAGTGGTTTATCTTCCCTGTCACCAATATTGCAAGGGTAATCTTTACAGAGCGTTACTATAGGCAATTTGATTTATAGGTTTTCGGAAGCTAATTATGTTTAAATAACATTCATTTCAAAGTTTCTTCGGTGGAATAAAGGCGATGTTTACACAAGCATGTAAATTCGATGACTGACAATCGATCAACTCCAGCTAGTTACAAATATCGATTTCTGCGATGGCGTGCAGAGAAAGAAGGAAATTTCACTTGTACAAAACTGCTACTCGACCATACTTTGCTACAAAATATTGATAACGAGTAGGCTTTTCGACTGCCTCTATCGTTTGTAACAAATCTTTGCAGAGATGTAAGCCTGCGGAGATCAGAAATAAATCTTGAATGGTTTCCCGGAGTAGAAGATAAGTGGATTCCGAAAGTAATTCGAACCCAACTATAGACGGAAAATGCTTTATTTGTGAAATTGTGTAGACATTGGATTTACTGGAATGGATATTTACTGTCGGGAAATATATTCTCTATATAATTCTGAGACCAGTGAGTATATTATAACAATTAATCGATTACTTTTGTAGTCAAATCCATTTCATGTCGCATATTGTCAATTTTATCTTAATAATTTATAAATAACTAATTGTAAGTAATTTAATATAAATAATAAAAATATATAATGCTTCTAGTAAGGTTGATATATACATGTATTTCAGAGAGCGATATATTTCATTCCGAAAACTAATTTACTGAAAAAAGATTTTTTTCCTCTCACTTTTTCGTTCTAGATTTACAAAAATATGTCCATTGGGCATACCGTATTCGACCCATTAAGCGCCCAGGGCGCTACACAAATCCGTAAAAAGGGGTTGGGGGTTAATGGGACCAATTAATAGTCATACAGATAAAAACAGTCAATTTTTAGAAGGCACAGTGGTCAAGTTGCTGTACATATTACCGCAGACACCTATCAACATAATTGTGTTGATGTTGGGCTACAGATAAACCGTTACTTACAGTTTTTGAGGTCCACATCTTCTTGTCAATCAGCTAGAAAAGATTCTTGATCGTATGTAAAAAAAAAAAGGGGCGCTGATAGGGACATGGGCGCTTAATGGGTCGAATACGATATTAAATTAAATATAAAAATAACTAATGCACAAATAAACGATATTCTTTCATAAAATAATTGAAAGCGACTTTTTATGGTGACAACAAAATATTATCGAAATAAAATCAAGCTGAAATGATGACGTAACAAAATCAGGAAAATTTAAATGAACACCGTTTTTCACTGTTTTTCAGGTATAAAATTTTGGCATTTACATCATTTAATATTGCAAATCTGATTTTTTACTGACTTTCTCATCATTAAATTGCAATTCGTTTGACATACTGATTCCATTGCATCCTCCTCAACATCTTTATTATCATTTTCTTTATCCTCCTCCTCCTCAACCTCATCATCATCGTCGTCGTCATCGTCATCTTCACCATCATCATCATCATCATCATCATTATTTTATAATTATTACAACTATAATCATCATTTTCTTTATCCTCTTTTCCATCAACATCGTATTGTCATAAAAGAAGCAATTATCATCAACACCAGCAGCATGACTACCACTTTCATCATCATCATCGTCGTCGTCGTCATCGTCATCGTCACCGTCATCATCATTATCATCATCATCATCATCATCATCATCATCATCATCAGCATCATCATCATCATCAATGTTATGCCTACTAATTATTATTATTTTTTATCACTATTATCAATATTTTTACTTTTGATAATAATATTATTATTATTTTCAATGATATTATATTTCAGATCACAATATCTTGGACGGTTTTCTCTTCTAAGCGAAACACCCAACAAGAGGTAAATATGAGTCGAGAACTTGATTCAGAGGACAGTGACCTTGAGCGCTCTCCGTCAGTGGACCGGAAGAAGTATAGAGTGCGCTCACAACTTGATGGCGGGTACAACAATCAAAATCACAAACGAGACATAATAGACTCAATGCTTACATATGTAAATCGCGACCTTCTCTTATGTAAATTATTCTATTTCTTTTTCTTCGCTGCTTTTGGGTCGCTTTTCCCCTTGCTAGCAATTTATTTCAAACAACTGGGGATGAATCCTACCAGGAGCGGAATATTAATTGGTTTCCGACCTTTTGTGGAATTCTGTAGTGCACCATTCTGGGGAAGCATAGCCGACAGATACAAGAAGGGGAAAGAACTTTTACTATTCTCTTTGTTTAGTTGGATTATATTCACACTAGCTATCGCTTTTGTAAAACCACCGGCTCATCACTGTGTTCAAAGTAACATTACATACACCGTGCCAAAAGGGTACGTTATGAGGGGTCGCAGGGAAGTCAGCTTTCCAAACGACAACTCTTTGGATTCTGCAAAAAGTCATTTCTCTCCAAGATTTTCATATCAACGGCTGAATGATGATGAAAAGAGAGGCAAAGAAATTTCACCTATTAATCCAACATTGCCACAAACAACACAGCTAGTGAAATATAAAGCGGCAAGTCAATCTACAAAGACAATACCCAATATATCAAAACTTAGTATGATTACAATGTCTTCAGTCGATATCAAAACACTCTCAGGAACATCGATTCAACCGGAAGTGACATCATTGTCTCGCAGTGGAAACGGAAATAAGGACAATTCAGGGGATTACATTCGCCCTAAGTATAGTACAATTTATTATGAGAAAGATGCTGTTCAAGACACGTTTTTTACCCTTTTGCTGTTGATCGTTATCGGGGAATTCTTCAGCGCACCTGCAATCACATTCGTCGACTCAGTTACTTTGGCGTATCTAGGTGAAGATATGGATAATTACGGGCGACAGCGGATGTTTGGTTCTCTTGGTTGGGGCTTGTCGATGTTTTTTGTTGGTCTTGCTTTAGATCATTCTTCGACAATTCCAAATCACCCTTGCGGAATACAACATCTGGCAGAGAAAAACTACGTCATTTGTTTTGCAGTGTTCTCAGTCTTAATGAGTTGTGCATTGGTCACAGCTACACAATTAAAGTTTGATCACCGCCATGGAGGCGGCAAAGATATTCAACTGATTGAATTTGTAGGAAAAGTAAAAGACAAAATGATCGAGGTCATAACGGGAGAGAAAAGGCCCGATAGGGGTCGCTTATTTAACGACGAAGATGATGAAATAGGATACCTGGAATCAAAAGCTAGCGAATCAAATCTGAAAAAAACAGAACAAATGGCGGATCAAAATGGTACAGATACGCCGTATCAAACGATTGCCGATTCCGGGGGAACAAATACTGATACAGGAATGGTAAATGGGCGCAATTTGCAAATATCTCTGGAAAAGCGGGATGACATGGTATCAGACGCCGTGAAAAACTCAGGATATACCAAAGTAAGGCCGGAAGATGATGACGAGGAACCATTCCTCGGGAAATGGTTCGCAGTTCTGAAGATGCTGGCAACGTTCCGTTATATGTCAGTGTTGTTTATTTCCTGGTTTATGGGGTTTGGAATCGGTCTTATATTTACGTTTTTATTCTGGCATTTGCAAGATTTGAACGGAAGTCCCACCTTATTCGGGATTGCATCTGTGTTTAATCACGTGTCAGAGTTGCTAGCTTATTTCCTAAGTAGGAAAATAATGGAAAAATTCGGTAAGTGTGATAAAACGTATTCTATCTATCGATCTATCTAGTTATATGTCCATCTGTCTCTTAAACTATCTAGCTATCTGTCAGTCAGTCTGTCTATCTATCTATCTATCTATCTATCTATCGATCTGTCTGTCTGTCTGTCTGTCCGTGTGTCCGTCCGTCCGTGCGTCCATCCATCCATCCATCCATCTATCTATCTATCTATATATCGATCTATCTATCGATCTATCTATCGATCTATCTATCTATCTATCTTTCCTTGTCATGCTTTTAAATGCATGCAATATACCAATGGACGACTAGTAAATGATACTAAAATGTTAATTTTCCAACATTTTATTTCAAATATTCTTATCACGGAACAGCTCCAGTATCTTGACATCAATGGCTGCGACAATCAATGCGATTTTATATAGCTATCCCAATCTCTTTTGAAACATCATTCCGCTATCCTAATTTTAATTAGGGATATTGGCATTCGGAAATCTATTCGCACGATTACATTTTCTCCATTAGCGAATCGATCAAAATATAGCATATCTAAAAAGGTGATTTTAGCACAAATTTACGTGTTTAATTATCTCTTTAAAATTGTGCCTTTTGAACACTGAAATGATATAATTTCATCAGTATTACTATGGTTTCATTAGTTCCTATCATATTGTAAATATCGTCGATAATTTTTGAAGACATACTATGTGAGTTTAATAACATGAATATATTAACCACATTTAAATGGCAGCAATTCTCAATTACCCTTTAAAAAAGCTGTAAGAAAGTGTGTCCGCTATATTAAATGTCCAGTTTGTGTCACATATTGAAATGAAAATAAACTATTTATAAACGGTACTATATATATATATAATGGATGGATAATTTTCAAGACTTCAAAACTAACATATAAATCAAGGATATAGAAACACAAATGTAAATAGAATCAGAATTTCAGCAAGCGAAAACCACAAATTCTTTAGAAATAATATTCCTATTTGAGTACTAGTATTCATCGTCATTTTAAATGAACTATTGTCGAAATTAAAAAATAATATACATATTACGGATAGATAAGAAAGGATATAAAATAGAACAGGGATGTAAACAAGGCGGAAGACAAAATGTCTCTAGATCTCTAGACAATGCATAACCTAAATAGAATCATACCTGTATACCTGTCTGTAAAGGCCACTCAAAGGAACAGGCAATACTGTTCGTTATAGACAAGTGTTCTTTATAAAGATATTTATTCATTATGAAATGTTGACAATGTTTATAGCTATATGACCTTTATAATTAGGTGTCCTTTATACAGAGGTGACCTTTGATGCTAATTTGACTGTAGTTCACATATTGCCGATTTCACCTGTGGCGTTGATTTCTGTGATCCCCAAAGACGAGTTAGGTTAATGGCTGTAATTCAATGATGGACATTAGAATATAGTGTTGCTGCGTTACAATATAGAACATTATCACAAGTCATTAAGTGTATAATATTTGCGTATTTATGTAGGGACAATCTAATCATACTTTCTCCAGCCTAGGTCCTGTCCCTTGTGGTTACCAGCTGTTTAGAGAATTGACTATTATATAGATCTATACGTGATTTCAGTATAATGCTGCTACAACTGATAATCATAAAGATGGCATGGTGGTCAGGATTTGGCTTGCAGTCATATTTCGCCGTGTGATATCCGTATTCAAATTATCATTCTGCTTGTGTAGGTGTGTTATTACAAGTCATCAAGGGCGTCCTTGTGCGAGATGTTCTTGACACAAGAACATTGTTCCGGAATAAGAAAGACCGCAACGCAAACGCAAATAACATCGACCCGGAACACTGTTCACGGTACGAATTTCACAACATCTTTTTAGCAGGAGTGAGAAGAACAAGCATGACGAACCAATGTTATTGCAAATATTGATCATTCACGTGTTCGATTTCATATACATCTTATTATCGTTGATTGCGTGAGATATAATGAGAACACGTTCATGCACTAACCAAGTATCTTGCCTCTAGTCAGCGCGGATTCGAGTCCCACCGGAACTTAAGCTGATTTTATTTAGGAAATTTACCAATTTACAAACGGAAAGCCAGTGGGTTCTTTTCTACATCATCCAAATGACATATAGCTTTATATAACTGAAGTAACGCTGATTGTGGCATGAAGCACCATTAAGGCAAACAAACAAACAAACAAACAGTATAAATGATATCTAATGTCTTAAGCTTGATAACAAGGCTAGCTTATTATTCTGCGATATATAGCATGCAAGTATTTATCTAATCAACAATTTTGTCAAACTGACATATGAAACAAGTCCCGATCACTTATTTCGTCCTTAATAATCATTTGCTTTACATCGAACACTTCATATGAATCAATCTCAAGGGTACTAAAGTTGAGGCGGCGTAATACGACAACGTCGTTTGATCATGCAATGCAGATTAATGTTGTTGATAACAGCTCCTAATTTCTACAAACAGCCAATCAAAATCCAGGTTACATAATCGATTGCATTAAAATGCAGTTTTATATAAAGGTTATTGAAATCTCTAAACTACGCAAAATGTCTCCTAGCATTTTTGTTTTGCCTTGAAGATCAGAAAAGGTTCTGGTTGTGATATTTCTTTGTACAACTTAAAGGCTTTTTTGTATTCCGTAGAAGCAAGTTTCCACATCGTACAGATATTGAGCGCGTTTGTGCTTGATAAACAATTTTGGTCTGAAGAAAAAATCCATTAAGATTGAGTTTTAGAATACACTGTTGCAGTGATAACACATAACGCTTTGAAGACACATTATATCGACCAAAAAATGGCAGAATCCTAGAAAATAAAATCTCTGGAATTATCTCTTTTGTTATCCCAAGGGTCTTCGACACATTAAGATGTGTTCCGATTCTAATTACATCTTTTTGCTTTCAAATTTGATGCTGATAAGAAAGGTACTCCACAAACAGCAATAAACAATAATTTCACTCTCCATCTTGTCAAATGAATATCACTTCAAAAAAAATCAATACAAAATATAACAACAATTAAACTGGTCTACAGGGCTGTCATAAAATATACACCCTTTAGCAGTAACTGGGGTCCTGTGACTTTGCCAGTTTTGCGGTAGGCAAAATGATACAGAATCCCGGAAAATGCCGTCAAGAAAAAATCAGTTACTATTACAACGCCTCTATCATTTTGCCAATCGGATGACTGGCAATGTCATAGGACCGCAGTTACTGCTAATGGTCTATTGACTGGTTGAAATATTTTCACAACATTCTATATATTGTTTCAATATAAAATACTTCGGTCAATTAAAAATATTAATTGAACTGTTTTAAAAAAATCATATATTTTATTTAATAAATGGTTTGTTTGATAATAGTCTTGGTGTTGAAGATACTTGGGGGCCTCCATACCCGAGTGGTTAGAGCATCGCGCTTTAATCCATGAAGTTTTTCATCTCTTTTTGTTGGTAGGTTCGAGCCCCGCTGGCCCTTAAGCTGATATTATGAGAAAATATGCAAGTTTATTTGGGGAAGGCCGATGGTCTCTTCCAGGGTACATTGTAACCGCATTCTCTCCTCCACATTCTCCACGACATAATCAAACTTTTTCAAGATGCAAATAGGTATCAAATCAAAGGCTTTATCGTAATCAATTTATTTTCAAGTCGATGTTCTGATGTTCAGCTGATCAGTAAAGGCTTCAAGTAATTACCAGATCGAGATATTGGCATGCAAAAAAGTTAAGCCTTTCTGATAATTTTAATTGACTTCCATGAGGTGCCGTTGACACACTCTCTACTTCCGGTACACAAATCGTTATAATAATGTATTCGACCTTCGCTTACTTTCGCCGCGATTTGCCGTAATGTCTGAGTATAGAGTAATACACTGGAGTGCATAAACAGGCCTTCATCTCATCCACAATGTCGTCGTTTGAAGTGGTGTGTACCTACGTTGTTTAATATCTGGCAAGTGTTATACATTTTTCACATAGTGAGTCAGCAACAATACATGGGGTGTTATACAGATATATATAGACCTATATCAATACCGTGTAGCAGTACATTATCAAATATCACCCAAAAAAACTATTTTATAGCAACTTCTGATCTATTCCAAGGCGTTTGCACAAAGTTATTGATTCTAAATAAAGCTGCTATATCTAATTGTAAAAACCAGATTCAATTATCTATTACACACAAAGTCTAGAATTGATATCAGGAGACTACGTTACCAAACGCCAAAAGCATACCTCTGAAAATGACAATGTTTCTGATTTTCGTTCACCACAGCGCTAGTTTCGGATTCACTAGATCATATACTTAAAGGGGCATTAAATATGTTTACCAAAATTTTTTTTTCTACTTTTATTACTTGTACTTGATGTACAATAACAAATAAGAACAATATACATGCATAGATAATCTTAGATTCTTATACTTTGTGTGACAATAAGGTCAGGTCCATTGCGGCATCTATATACAAATATTAAGGTTGAATTAATCAACTGCAATTGAACAAATTACAAACCTGGGTTTCCCTGGTAATTTGTCACTAAATATGTAGGTTTTTAAGAATTTTTATGCCTGTGTATATTTTTATTTGTTATTGTATACCAATCAATGTAGTAAAAAGAGTAAATTTCAATATCAAGGAATACTTGCCTTCCATTAACTTTGGGAATGACGAATGTCTTTTGTCTGGTGATGTTTTGTCTAGGTTTGGATCCCCTTTTAGGAATTAGTATCTGTCGTCAAAATAAAAATAAAAAAAGCACAATTGAATTAATAAATTGTTGAATAAAAGATAAAATAAAAAGAACTCCAAAGCATCCCCGATATAAGACAAAAGTAAAAACAACTAAGACAACAACCAAACTAACAAATATACAGAATTCTTCCCCAAAACAAACAAGCAAAAAGTACACGTAGTGCATCACTTTAAGGGGCAGTGTGGTTGGTGTTTTTTTTTCAAAAATTTAATTATTCGTTTTTTACTACTTAGATTGATATACATAACAAAAAAGGTATATACCGACATGAATTCTGAAATTCCTATATATTTTGTGAAAATTTCTTGTGAAACCCAGGTTTAGCACTTTTTCAATTGCAACTGATTAACTAATCCATACTATTTGTATATGAATACCACACTGGTCTTGATCTTATTTTCACGAGATATAAAGGTATATAAGATTTTGTACGCCTGTGTACACTTCTTATT
The DNA here is from genome assembly GCA_030159075.1 of Atrina japonica. Taxonomy (NCBI): domain Eukaryota; kingdom Metazoa; phylum Mollusca; class Bivalvia; order Pterioida; family Pinnidae; genus Atrina; species Atrina japonica. The sequence continues at coordinate 34,318 of BROG01000190.1, read as the reverse complement.
TGTTATTGTACATCAAGTACAAGTAGTAAAAGTAGACAAAATGAAATAACTTATTTTGGAAAACACAGCTAATGTCCCTTTAATATATCAACTAAACTATAGCTATAATAAGCTTGATAGTTCATTTAAAAGTCAAGGAGTATGATTGTCACAACTAACGTTACTGTCAACATAATTGCTTCATCTATAAAAAGACAAACCATTTACTAAATACAGTACAAAGATATTAATCCTTTTTGAATCATTTTAAAAAGTAGACATGATTTTTAAGTAGATATCCAGTTTCAATATAAGTTACATAGATGTTGAGGTCGATTTATTGATTTTCTATATTTTGTGCCTAATTCAGTAGTCCATCGCAGGGCATTGAATTTTTGCCAATATTCCAAGGGAGAATTAATGAGTGTTGTAGCAACTAGATTATTGAATTGATTTCTCTTCTTCAATTTTATAGTTGCATGTATTAAATTATTCATGAATTATCGGGATCCGGCAGCTGTGAACTTAGCTCAATTAATGATGAGGATGTGTGTGGTGTAATTGGACTTTGAATGTATTTTACAGATTTGTTTTATATAAAACGAAAAAAATACCCCGACGACAATCATCATATTTTCAGTAGATACTTAATTAAGTGTCAGAGAGTAGAATATATAGTTATAATGACCGAGTTATGACCAATAGAGTCGGAAGGAACGGATATGTTTATAGGCATATCGTAGTGCTGATGTGAAAATTAATAATTATTTACCTTTATAAAAAGATAAAACTGGTATAAAGAGAAAGATACATACATGAACACACACACACACACACACACACACACACACACACACACACACACACACACATATATATATATATATATCTTTCATTATCCGGTTGTTTGCGTGCGAGTGTGTGTGTGTATAAGATTTTTCATGTTATCTTAATCGTTTTTCATTATGAAGGGACAGGTCGTCCCGAAAATTTGACGTTTACTTTTTCCGTTTCGTCATTTTAGTGCTTTATAAATTCTCTTCTTGACTTGTACCTATTGCTTAGATCGGGCACCCTAGGATATATATATATATATTTAGTTTATGAAATCACTCTTTCACCACATTTTAAACAAGTGGTACTGACCTGTCATATTTCACATGAGCAATGACAAACATTGGACTTTTAAACTGAATTGAACAGAAAACTGAGAGATATGGAAGATGCGATCGATACAAACCAAGCTTACTACTCAGCATATGGGATCGATGTTTATTTTCATTTATGAACTGTTCTGTATGAGGTAACAGGAATATTAAATAAATCAATTTGTTAACTCTAATTATATGTCAGAAATAGCCTTGTCGTGTGCAAAACAAATGGTCTGTGCTGCGGATAAGGACACCCACGCTGTGGTAATTACTGATATAAAAATATTTTTTTTCAAGAAAAGACGAAAAAAAAAAAAAACCAAACACTTCTATCCCCACAAGATTACACGTGATGAAACGAGATTTGTTTTTATTAGAACAGTAAGATAAATGATTGTCTGGCAACAGTAATTGTGCCTGTTTTGTCGCTGAATACTTCATCAATGTTTCCTTTTAATCTAAGCATTAGTTGCGTCTGTGCAATTCTATTTGGGTTTATTTCTGACTTCAACGCTAAAGTACTTCATTTAACCGTATTTACAAGTCCAACCAATCACTCCCCTTGTTGTGATATGGGGTTAATCAAAGACACACTCACAAGCAATCTGATCGACCACAATCCTGCCAATCATATATAAAAGTTACTGATGACAATTTCACCGAACCTGAACATTTCACTGAATTCGAGAGGCTCCCTATAATATTTGCGACGGGTGTGGCATGCTGGCTCCTCCAGGACACCTATTCCTGTCTCGATTGTGATTCGCAATTGTTCTTCATTTTGAGACCATTAATACACATCTAATTTGTCGTATTCTAATGGACTTGAGTTTCGATTATCAATTGGTACTTCTTCATTTTTACTCCATATTACTTGTTTCCGAATGTATATATCTTTTGGTGCTGACTTTGGCCTCCGACTCATAGATGGATTGCCTAACCAATCCGGAAATGATCACGTTTCCTTGGTATAGTATCAGATATCTATCTATGTCCCCCATTCCCCCTGAATTTGTCTATTTCTTGCGGTAGGCCAGGGCCGTCTCTTCCGGGATACATTGCATTCTGCTGCTATTCTGCATCATTAAAGTGTGGTAACCATTATATAATGGAAACAATCAGCTGACTGTGGCGTAAAACACCATTAAAATCGCAGTCTTTACCACAGCTCATATTTTAAAAAATTACCTGTTGACACCGTATTTCCGATTTTGCAAATAACCTGAACTCTAATGTTCAACGTTTATGGGTGTATAGTTTATTCCAAAACTACTGTTACTGTTACAACTCAGCCATAAAATTTTCTGAGACCTTGTAAATAATATTTATCACCTTCAAGAAAAGAAACAAGAACATCCTCACAATATTAATGTCATTGATTAAATTGTGCGGTACATGCAAGATAATATATACTTTTTTACATTCTATTTGACTACTTAAAACAGTTTTCTACCAATCGTAAAGGGCCCCTGAGTTCGATTGGTTAGAACATCGCGCTTTAAATCACGATGTTTCAAACTTCTGGTCAGCGTGGTTCGAGCCCCGGTGGAATTGAAGGGCGGTTGTCTCTTCCGGATACATTGTAACCGGGTTATCTCCATCACCATTACAAATTGGCCGCCACCGTGTCAATTAAAATTTGTTGGGTATGGCGTTAAATACTTCTCAAAATTCAAAATTTCCCTAAAAACCCAATCATAATGAATGTAAAATGAGATATTCTAAAGCTCAATGTTCAGTCGTCAATCAATAACCAGTTGTTTTACAAGGAACATGTTATTATTTTAAGGAGACACGCAAACTTCAATTAAGACCAAAGTAATCAATCGTTTCGGTAAAACAAATAGCATTTGATATACCAAGCTGACTTTTATCTGTAAAATTTCACAGCATAACGGACTAGTACATTTCTATTAATTTTGTAATATCTAATCTTTTATCTCCAGTCTAGTAGAAACTCTCAAACAAAACTGCAAAGAAATGGTTCTCGGTCTCGTTTTATTCCCAACAACAAAACATGTATGCAGTATATTATGAATATTCTGAATCATTTCATTTTCGACATTTCTGATTGGTTTAGGTGGCTATTCTCGGCAAGTACAGCCATGATATGCCTATTTATTACATCCATGTGTAACCATACAGTTACAATACAGAGTTAAATACGCCCATGCAATACGTAACGTCGCATTTCACTGTAGCTGGATACAGAAATTTCGCCGGAGCTACTTTTCTAAATGGGATCCATGTCATCCAAAATATCTGATGGCGTCGTTAAAAGCAAAATTAATTTTTAATTTGAGTACACATAGATAAACATGCAAGGGACATGTGATAAGTACAAAACCACACAATGAGCTCTCAATGAATACATCTGCTACTACGATGACGTACGGTCTGATGATACGGATAGAAACATTTGTGTAATTTGTCCATTTGTGTCACAAGAAGTGATACATATGAAGAATAGAAAAGAAATAGCACTTCTATTGCCCCCCCCCCCCAGGAAATAGTTTATGTCTCGTGGAACAATGAAAGTGCTATTTACCTCATACACTTTCAATTAATGTATAATATAGCATGTTGTGTACACAGGATGAGCCCTATTGAACCTCACAACATTACAGGAAGCCCCATCGCCTGGTTCTGGGCTTTCCTCTCTACTGCAAAGTCTGTATGCAGCACATTATGCATGCATCCTAATTCATTTTATTTTTGACATTTTTAATTGATGTAGGCGGTTATTCTGGGGAAATATGCCTATATATCACACGAAGTGTCACACCTGACGAATTGTATTGAACTTTCATTAGAGGAAGACCCAGGTCGATTATCTGAATAAGTTTTCTAGCATTATAACTGAGAAAGACTGACAAATATCGATTGCCAGACTTGTGCCACGGTTGTTTTTTCTTTGTGTCAAGATTTGAATATCTTTAAGTTTTGAAATAATCATTGGGACAAATAAATGTATATTTCGTACAATCATGTCGACGTTCCAGTAAAAAAATATTGTGAAATATATGACATCTGGACCAGAAGGTTTTGTCTCCGACACCGTAAAGACAAGGATTACATAAATTGACACAGGAAAAAAGACCTCACATCATAAACGCTCTTTCATATATTTGAGCGCATCACATCAAAAGTATAGACGTGTAAAAGAGATTGTAAGTCGACTTTCGGTTAAGCTTATTTTAGGCATTGCAAAATAATCAAACATGTTGATGTGTAGTAAACAGGAGAATCTCAACCTCTGTGATAGAAGTCTACAGGTTTAACCCACAGGACTCTTACAACTTGGCTTGGTATTCATCTCTCCACTAATCACACTTATATAAAATTCTGTTAATCGTTCAGACTCTTGTCGAAATGTTAGTCACGAATAATATTTTGTAGATATTGTTGCATCGGTATATCATAGCTAGACCCATATCATGTGCCATAGATTATACACATCTACATCTCTTTGAGTCATAATTTGTGATTATCTGTGAAGAATGCATATGGAATGTAGAAGTACGCATATTTTAAAGCCCTAGGTCCAACAAAACTGATATGAAACCACACAAGCATAGAACGTGAAGAAATAAAAACAAAATGGTCACTTCTTGAAAACACCGGGGCTGCTTACTCCTCCATGACATCTGCTCCCACCTCTAGATTTCTAGAGGCCCGTGTTTGTCCAATATTCACCATTTGTATATATCCTGAACATCCTGAAGATTTAAACTTTGTTATCTGTGATTTCTATATTCTATATGGTGATGGGAAAACATTGGATATTACTAGAATGGAATAACCAATCCCTGGAATGTTAATGTGCGCGTTTTTTATTCATAATTATTTTCAAGTTTCAAACACGAATTTTCCTTGATGGGTTAAATTATCATATTGCCTTACGTAATATCACAAGAAAGGAAATATGCGAATATTCTGAATCGAGATAATGAATAGTTATATGTTATATAACAATGAATTGTTATAACTCTTTGGAAATAGTGACCGCCTGGGAATAAATCGTGTGAGAACGATTTTGCTGTATGTGCGCTAGCAGAAGAATTGGTCGAATTGGAATTCATGGTGAATGAATTGATTTCAACATGCGTACAAACAATGTTTATTACTTAGATGGTGTGTCGGTGAAATTGTCTTTGTTTCGTGTTTCATAGACCAACCAGATTTTTACAAGATTTATATTCTTCTGTAATCGAACCCTCGCGACAATGATGAATGTAGTTCTTGTAGAAAGTGGATCGAACATAGAGTCATTAGTTCACTTGCTGGTCTCGGTGCGCATTATCAGTACTCATTTCACACGAACATTTCGCCTCAAACGAAGTCAGTAAATTGGCTTAAATCGTCTTACTATGCTGAATCTTTAGCCTTGTTTTAATTCTATTGATCGATCGATTCATTCATTTCAAAGCTCATTACCGAAAGAAACACAGTGGATAGAGATCTTTATGTTTTCTATTATTCAACCATGGGTATAAGATATGCTCAGATAATTTTGACTATGGTACGAATTGTTGGTTGCAACGACGCCAGTTATATCGATACCACCGCAATTTGACGTCCATTACTTGAGAACCTTGAGAAATCTTGTGAATGACATTTCAGACCGTATGACATTGCTCCTAATTGTTAAGCTATTAACTAATGGTAATTCTTGGACTCAGCCATACATCTGACACATATAGCAACTTCCTGTTTGCTGTTTTCAAATAATGCGACATTGGACTGTCGTAAATAACTCAACAATCAATAACAAGAGATCAGGCTTCTGACTCAGTATCGTCATTATTTACTACTCACTTCACAGTGATGAATGTTTTCCCTTTTGATTATACCGTGTATATACTAGGTAATATTTTAAGACGAAATTACAAAGCTAAACCCAAAGGTACCTTTTTTGTCAATGCTATTTTTCCTTTCCTTTTTTCATTTGATTTTTTTTTATATCTATCCATTATCGTCTTATCCTATTTTTAGTATTGCATTACATTACAGTCGGATTCGATACTTTTCGACAATAAATAAAATGCTTCGAATACAGATAATGTTCATTGATTCGGAACTGAAAAATAAATCCAGATTTCATTACTTATAATTCTACTCTTCGTGTAATCGATCTACCAGGTAGTATTATAAACACAAGTTATGTTGTTGCAGAACTCTGAACACATCAAGATCAGGGGGGATTAGTAAAGGAGATGAATTCCCAATTTTAATTTCTAAGCATCGTAAAGTTATTGCAATAAATGTTTTACATCTGAAATTGATTAGTTCCTGCTGTGATTTCTTTAACATTGATTTGATGAACGACACACTGCAAGCTTACAGATGTATCCCAGTGTACAATAACAATTTACATTGACATCAGCAGACCATAGTAACTCTAGCTTTAACACAGGTTTTATAGCACTGTACTATTCTCTTGCCTATATGTAAAACGATTACTTAGTCAGCCATCTATCAGCTGGGAACATTTCTGCGCAGTTTAAAGGTAGCAATTTGAAAATTATAGCCTATAAATTTAACGCAAATAAACTTTTCCGAATTTGATTTAATTTAACTGTTCGTTTGAGAAAAGCAAAAATTAGATGTTTGCTAAAATGTTGTATACATGAAAAGTTTCGGTCCAGTTTAATTTTCGCCAACTTCGCCCTGACACGACAGGTCGAATTAAAAAAAATGACGAAAGAATACATTTCAAGTTAGGAATGTGAACCGTGGATATACATGTATATGCCATTCATGAAACTGTGGTGATTAAGGGTGAATTTAAGACGGGGTGAATATTTTGTTTTGCTGTAAAAGGGCGAAAATAACCACCTGCATTTCAAGGTACAGTTTTCTTTTTTTTACAACATTACCTGATTTGTGGCTCTTTTGAATTTTATAGAACTATTAACCGAATACTAAAAAGTATTTAAAGAAGAAATTATTCTTTAATTAGATATTTTCGACCACATAAACGTTCATTTACAGACTGAAAATCGATAACTACACATCAAAATGATTTGTAAAGCAATATTCTTTATTTTAGAATCGTGCAATTATAAATCTATTTTTGGCTGATCAAAGGTTTGTTTTATTTCTTCGTAAAACATTTGGTGTGGTTCACAGATAATTACAGCTCATTGAAATATTTACAAAGTTGTCAGAGAACATGTCCCTTCGGAAAATACTGAATATTATAAACATACTACCAAAGTTATAATGCTCAAGACGATATCGTTTCTGTCAATTAGACGTCATCAGTTGAGCTTCAATTATTGAGTATTATTATGAGTATTTAATTAAAGGTAAAGGGGTCCCGAACATTATATGATTCAACTATTGTTGCTTATCTTCTTCACTTCCGTTTTTTTGTAGTCAATTTCATCGATTCATAATCGTCATAATTGTTGTACCTATATTTTATAGATGAAGACAATCATTTTTATATAATTATCATTGTTGCTATTATTGTCATCACTTCGTTGATATGTCTGGTATAAATATTAATAGAAAAGGTGATGATGATGATGATGATGATGATGATGATGAAGATGAAGATGATGGTGTTGATCAGAAGTAGTAGTATTTCCTCACATAATTTACATTGAATATGCTGATTAATTGAATAAGACTCACATGATCAAATAAAATTTGGAAAACAAACCCCCAAATCTTAAATATTGTTTAAAAACATAACACCAAAGTTATAACGCCAAAGACAATCGTTTCTGCCATTTAGACTTCATCAGTTGAGCTCCAATTCTAAATAGATTTTCTAAAGAGATAGTGGTATCTGCCAAGGCCAAATAGTAAATGTAAGCGTATAATCAAAATCCGTCTAAGAGTAACCACTGTAAAAAAGATGGCTATCCTATCTTTAGAAGAATTTAGAAATTTAAATGTGCTATCATTGCCAAATATTACTTTAGTATAAGATTATCAGCTGGCACCGAAATACCAGGTACTAGGTTTATATACCCTCGGGGACTCAAACGGTCCACCAGCAGTGGCAACGACCTAGTGGTTATAAATGTTATAAACATAATACCAACGTTATAAAGTACTGATAATAATTACATACTAATATTACTGCTGTTTCTACTATTACTACTATTACAACCACTAAAACTACTACTACTAATAAAACAACAACATCATCATCATCATCATCATCAACAACAACATCATCATCAACAACAACAACAACAACTACTACAACAACAACAACGACTACTACTACTACTACTACTTAAATAAAAAAAATAATAATACTTAGTTCTGATACATGTACTTATATTAATATATCACGATTGATACAATGTCTTTCAAACGTCTTCCGCACCTTTGGTAGTTTGATTATATATGTCTGTTATTCGTTTAATAGGTCACATCAAAGTTTTGTATGCAGGACTGTTGGGAAATGTCATCCGATTCTTGTACATATCCTGGCTGAAAAATCCTTGGTGGGTTTTACCTTTTGAGTTCGTCCAAGGTAAGTCATTTCATTTTCTGTGTAAAATCTCTCTCTCTCTCTCTCTCTCTCTCTCTCTCTCTCTCTCTCTCTCTCTCTCTCTCTCTCTCTCTCTCTCTCTCTCTCTCTCTCTCTCTCTCTCTCTCTCTCTCTCTCTCTCTGTGAGAGAAGTAGTGGGGTGCCTTTTGCTCCGACATATACTAGACATGTAACACAAAACACGTTGCATTTGTTAATCTTTGAATGTTTCAAACATTTAAAGGAGAACCCATCGAGAAAAAAGTTATGACTTTCTTTCATTTCTCATAAATATTTTACCAAAAAATGTTTTTGATTAGTTAGTACAAGGTTCACTTTGATATATATCTCTTTTACAACATAGACCAGAGCAAACTTAAATAAAAATGAAACAAAAATAAAACTATCACAGGTTTTAAGTTTGTTAAAGAAATATTTCTTAAACAAATGAAATTTCTGTTTAGGTTTGACTCATGCAGCTGTTTGGGCAGCCTGCTGTTCCTATATCACTCAAGCGATTCCAATTGGGCTTCGATCAACAGCCCAGGGTATACTGCAAGGTTTACATCACGGACTTGGGCGAGGTTGTGGAGCGGTATTTGGTGGCATATTGGTGTATAGCTACGGTGAGTGTACTCAAAACACACTTTTCAATATATACATCAAAAAGAATATTTGTTTAACGAGATATTTAGTAGTAAACGTTGTAGACAAGGTCGGCAAAGATTTGAAATATTGTATTGGTATGAATTTACTGTGAACCTGGGGGCATTTGCCTCGCTAAATTTTCTTCCTCAGAGGGTGAATTTAAAAAAAGCAAAATCCCGAGCCGTATTATTGAATCATGGAAATGATTGACTTATTGCCATGATGCATTATGATAAATAGCGTACCGTTCCTCGTAAACATATTGAGATAAGTTCCAACCCCGTCTCAATCGTTACATTCAATATCCTGTTTTACTGTATGGATTGTCGGAATACTTGATCCCTAGGGATTATCGTCTCAAATTATTACCAAAGAATTCAGGATTTTGTTTTGATCTGGAATTGACAATGTATTCAAACCAGATGTGAAGTAACAATATTTGGGATCAATTTAGCCATTTATTGACAGCATATTTTGCTTTATATATATATTTAGTAACAAATAAAAACGATCAAGAAAAATTATTTTGCACAAGCGCTTTCACTTGTATTCAGATTTTCAGTGGAGATCTCTACGGCACTCTAACAATATATATATATATATATATATATATATATATATACAGCATATAATTGCTATATATATATATATATATATATATATATATATATATATATATATATATATATTGTTAGCATTTTCGTATTATGATTTGTACACACACACAAATATATATATATATATATATATATATTGTTAGCATATATATATATATATATATATATATATATATATATATATATATATATATATATATATGTATATATTCGATGATAATATTTTATATCATAATCTAAGACAGATTGACAACGTCTCTAATCACAGAGTACGTAGGTGTAGTACCTCGAGAACGAATCTAATCGAGGCGGCCAAGTTGATAAATATTTGTCTGGGAAGCTCTGTGTTTATTGCGCGCATATATAAACTGAAATCTTACATCTACTTCATGTATGATTGATGTATATTTCTTCCAAAAATCAATATCTCCAAAGCAAAGCTAAAGTACATATTTCTTTCATCTGGTCTTTGTCTTTTGTATAGTGTACTGTATTCGAATATACGATAGAAATATGAAAATCATGTGCTTGACTGTAACTTGTCATACGGCATTCTAGAGAGATTTCTTTGATTTGATTGATTAATACACGTCATTATGATGTTCAATTGCAAATCTCTGCTAGAGATTGATAATAAGAATGAAAAAAATATCGAATCAGGCAAGTAATGATACTGTCAGCATGTATTTTTGCCCGTTATCGATTTTTTATCCAAGATATGTTTCATTTTTACATTTTAAATCAACTACTTTTTCCTTTTTTACATGATAATGAATGTATAGTCCTTTGGGAAATAATGAACAAGATACATAACGAAGGCATTTAATGGAGACTTGCGTCACTTACAGAATACAGTAATAAAAAGTGAAAAAAATTGAAAATTTCAAATCTTCTAAAGAATTGTCGTGTGTCAATTGTCCCTTGATATAAAGATAGTATATTACAATATTACATACAGTCCTTATTATGCAAAAATGAAGACGCGCCAATGAATATTCAAAGCTCCAAGTCCATTAGAATACGAGAAATAGGATATACAAATAGTCTCAACACGAAGAAAAATTCCGAATCAAAAACGGAATGGGACCAGGTGTCCGGAAGGAGTCAGCGTCCAGTGTTAGTGTGCCACAACCGTCACAAATGTTAAAATTGAAACCTCTCCAGTTCAATGGAAATGACAAGCCCATCAGTATCTTTAAGATCTGATTTGTGAAAGGAAGTTACTGTATATGGTTGTGCTGCAGTATACTGTCTAACATTTGTGAGAGGGGAACATTCATATTGTTTAACCAGATCCCCGTATCGAACATAAATCCTCTTTAGTGGCGATTTCAAGCGTTCAACAACGTAACCCTGTGTAAGTAGTTTATTTGACGAGTCGTTTGACTCTTAGAATAAAATATTCATAGGAGGAGCAGGCCTTGGCACAACGTATTAGCTGTGAGTCCAAAGGCAGGAGAAGACGGAATATCACTACTCACAAACGGGAAGTTCGCGAGATGGAAATTGAAATCGTCACTTTTGTCATTTTTTCCATGATCCATTGTACATATACTCAATGCTTTTCAAAAAATGAAAAACAATCCTTAATTGCCTACAAACCATTCAGAAGATAAAAAAAATTGATATCAGTGATTTTCATATACATGTATTATAGAAATATTATAAACATACTACCAAAGTTATAATGCTCAATAAGCTGTATTACTGAATTCTCTGGGTACGACAAGTCTAAGAGAGACTTATGACATTATACTGTTGTTACTTACACTGATTCACTGTATTCAAACAATTATTCTTTGCTACATAAACTGAAATCAAGATACAGTGAAACTTCTATTTTCAAACTTCCTAACTGATCGCCTCAAAGTGGTCTGAAAAGCGATATGGTATCTTAAAGACGAACAAGGGTTTATGAAATATTTACAAATAAACTTTCACTGCGTTGAACAATTACGTTCTTAATTGCGAGGTAGCAACCTAAACAAGGGTATCTTTAAATGAGGTTCCACTGTATATAATATAACAAACGTTTTCAATCTACGTCGATACAATGTATGCTTGATCGCAGATAATTCATTTGTGACTCAAACACATAAGTGATTTCGCCAGAGATTCAATTCGGAGTATTTCATAACTATATATCAACCTGCTTAATAATGTCACACTCGAAATTTCGAGTCATGTGCAATCTTAAACTCTTAGTAATCGATGACAGCGGTGGAATATAAAATGAACAAAATAATATTTGATGCATGAAAAATTGTGCGTGTTTCAAAAAACATCATTGTATTAAATTAAATACAGAGGAATTCAATACAAAGATTTTATGCGCATGTGTATTTTTTGCAGGAAGTGAGGTCACCTTCCGGGCTTATGGTGTAACGTGTCTCATAGTTTTGATAATATATGCGGGACTAAGATATTTCCTAGATGACAGAGGTTCATTTCAACATGGTGCAAACGATCCACATCAACTGCTAGAGGAAGAATCTCCAACCCTTCACCTAGCACCCCATGGCGTTCCTTCTGGAATTGCTCGTGATTTATCTAGTAATAAACTGAGGGATGAAGGTAATATACCAGTAATACAAAACATGATGATATTCATAAGCATGATTTTATTATTATTATTATTATTATTATTATTATTATTATCTACGGAATAGTTTCAACAACTCTATTAATCAAAACAAGCCTCGGCATTTTAAAACTTCATATTTGATTTAATTTAAATTAATTTATCTCAGGATATAAGACGACTTTAAAATGCACTGTGCACTTCAAGACTTAGTGATGGTCTTTGAATTACATATAAAAAGATATATTTACGACATACGAAAATAAATAGATGCATTACTTAGATTCTGATATGAAATAAGGGCATTCTAGTGAGACTCTCGTGTTCCCTGACAAAATAAAATTCCACACATATAAATCGAAGGTCAACGTGACATATGTATTTTGTAGTCGATAGAAATGATTTACAAAAAAAAAAAGAAAACCCAGAAAACCCGGTTATTTCAAAATAATATTTAAATGAAATTCACAATGCTTTAATTGAACAAATTGACAAAAGTTTCTGTTCAACACGTTATATCATAATACATATAGTTTGAAGGGGCATTAGCTGTGTTTACCGAAGCTATATTTCGATTTTATCTACTTGAACTTCATGCACAATAACAGATAACAGATAACAGCTATATAAAGGCATAACAAAATCTTACATCCCTATATTGTTTGTTAAAAAACAACATAACACAACTAATGAGCCCTTAAGATTCATAAGTACATCGCATATTATAAGAATAAACAATCTTTTATTTTCCAGGAAAATCAAGCTATGGATCTACGGGAGGTAAGTCCTGCTTAGTATTTTACTTTGAAAAGAGAAGAAAAATTAAATTTTCAGAGACAAAATCGATATATGATTTCAATTTCAGTAAATTCCCGACAACATTTGAGTTGAAGTACGTACGGAAAAGTAAAGTGGATTTTTATTGCCGAAAATTCATGTGGATGTTGACGGCATTAAGTATTATATTCCATGATTTGATTGTATACCGTAATTAGTTAATTGAAAGGCACGTTACTAACTTGAAGAAACTTCATGTTGCCCGCACGTGACCAAATTTCTCTGTCATGTGTACCCTCTTCGGCATTTACACGTTTTAAAATAATTAGCTATATTTTACCTATGATACGGAGCCGGCCTGGCTCAGTCGGTAGCGCGCTCGACTCTGGATCGTGAGGTCGTGAGTTCGAGTCCTGCCGGCGACAGGTTGGTTTCCTGTCTTTCGGATGAGACAGTAAAAGCTGGAGGTCCCGTGTCACAGTAGGTGTTGGCACGTTAAAGAACCCTACTGCTCAATGGCCGTAAGTGCCGAGCATAGGCCAAACTTTGAAGCCCTTCACCGGCATTTGGTGACGTCTCCATATGAGTGAAATATTCTCGAGTGGGACGTTAAACAACAATAAACAAACAAACAAAAACAAAAACCTATGATACGCATAGAGATGTTACGATCAGTTAGTGAACTGACATTTTATTTTTTGTTGAACAACTAATCACCACGTGGAATTGCAAAATTCCTGAATTCCGTATAATTTACAAATTCAATGTCAACCTATAACCAGAATTATAATTGCATAATGCCGCCATTGTCGTCAAAATAATGTAAATATCAAAACAATATATGTAAAAACTTAATAGTACAATCCAGTATTTTCATTGTTCACATGTAAGGTGACATATTCGTATTTTCAATTGACGAAAAAAGTAAAAATTAATTGGCATTTGATATGTCTTATTCTAAAGCAGTATTATCGAACGAAAATGACAGGTAAGTTTAACACAGTTTTCAGTAATTAATTTGTATTGACTCTTTAATTAAAAATATATTTTTGATTTTTATGGCTTTATTT